>JAWZYT010003754.1:0-2500 GCA_034508575.1 Petrolisthes manimaculis | reverse complement strand
ACAGACAGACAGACAGACAGACAGACAGACAGGCAGACAGACACAGACAGGCAGACAGACACACACATACACACTCACACACACACACACACAACGAGGGACTGCACAGAGCTACCAACTCCCTCATTTTCTATTCTGGTGTAGGATATGTCCCGTGTGTGTGTGTGTGTGTGTGTTTGCGAGAAAGTATCGACGGCCGTAGAGGGGGGGGGGAAAGGAAGGGGGAGGGGGATGGGGATGAGGGGATGAGGGGAATGGAGGTGCCGACGACATACATTTCCCATTATTTACCCTCTTCTTCCTCCCTAACGACCCCATCTGAATGCTCTCTCCTCTGTTGCTGCTGCTGCTGCTCCTACCTTCCCTCTTATCATCCCTTGCCACTTGTCTGTTCTGGGGAGACAAATATCAACGACGATCTCCTTCCTTTTCTTCTCTTCCTTTTACTGCTTTGACCCTTTTCAATTTCTATCTTTTTATTTTCCTTGTTTTCATCCCTTTATTGCAACGAGTAGCTCTTCCCTTTCCCCATTCTATCACCTCATTTTTCTTCCTTTTCTTCCTTTTACTGCATACATCCAAGCACTACCCTTTCACCATTCTATCACCTCAATTTCCTTCCTTTTCTTTCCTTTACTGAATACATCCTACCCTATGTTCTATCATATCATTTTCATTCCTTTTTCATTTACTGCATACATCTAACCACTACCCTTTCTCCTTTCCTCTTCTGTCATTTAATTTTCCTTCCTTTCATCCCTTTAATTAATGCAACGAGTAGCTCTTTCCCTTCCCTTTTCCACTCCTACTATCTCTCCATGCAGGTTAGCTCGTAAAAGGCCAACTATGAGCCTCCTGTTGCCTGTACTTCCTTTGCATTCCTTCGTACATCTTTTTCCCACTTTCCTTTTGGCAAAATATTAAATCCATCCCCAGTCTCTTTCTCATTATTTATTCACAACCATTTTCATTCGCTGTTCCCCTTCACCACACTCATTAGTTCTTCCTTGTCCCCTCCTCTTCACTACGACCCTTCTTCCTTCCCCTTCATCATAATCTCCGTCCCTCCCTTTCGTCAAGACTGTAGTGCCTTCTCTCCTCATTCTCTCCCTTCCCTCCTCCTCCTTTTCCTCTCTCTCTCTCTCTTTCACTACGACGACTATTGACCTTGCCCTAATCATCTCCCCTTCACTATGACCGCCGCTGTGGTCCCCTGCGACATCTGATATCATACTCTTCTCCTCCTGAGTTTCCTTGGGGTGATAGTAGGGAGATAGAGATAGTAGAGATAATAAGGGAGATAGTTGAGATAACAGAGATAGTAGATATAGTAGAGATAATAGAGATAGTAGAGATAATAGAAATAGTAGATATAATAAAGATAGTAGGGAGATAGAGCTTGTGGACGGGTGATAATCCCAATATCGAGAGGCTTTGAATTTATTTATCTGCCAAAGCTTCTATCTTCTACTGAGTTCACCACAGTAGCAGTTATCAATGAAGAAACATAAGACCACATTATTATTTTCCCCAGGCAACCAACAACACTGTGTGAATGAACTCAGATATTGTTTTTTATCCATGTCCTTGGAACTGTACTGTACACTCGTGAAACATAACCCCCCTAACGGGAACCGCCTTGCCGAGGGGGGGGGGGGGGGCTTGAGCGTCTTTGAGACATGGCGAGCTAGACTAGAGGGGGCTCCGGCCCCTGCTCTGCCCCGATATCAGGGAGAGAGGGCTTCCCATGCTAGGAAGGTCGCCAGTGAGAGACCAGACTAAATAGTTCCCATCTTTCAGTTCTTCAACTGTCCCTCTTTTCATTTTATTTCCATCCTGCTTGCTGTCACACCTCTCTATCACCTTTTTCTGACGCTATAGGACCTCGATGTTGCAGCGCCTAATATCCATCCATCAATCAATCGTGATACATAATCCTTGACCAGAGACTAACTGCAGGCACCACACATACCCTGCATTCGAACTCAGCCTCTATAGGTGTACTGTAGTGGGTGGGGGAAATGAACAATACCAGGCGATTCGAAGCTTTCTGATCCTCACACTCTGGTCAAGAATTATATATCACGTGTGTACGTTTAGGCTTACAGGAGATGAATTTGTAAAGTATAACCTCTTCTGTTCCACACCAAGAAGGCATGATCTGTATGTAACTGTATTAATAAATTATTGTATCATCCTCTGCAACCGAACCTCGCTTTCCTCAGCACAACACACACGCACACACACACACACCATGGAAGTCAGATCTATTATCCTACCACCATGACACACACACACACACACACACACAAGCCTTGGTGGTGAGGTCATTAACATACCTCACACACGTCCCGTTGCTGGTTATGCATTGATTCATTACCCATCCGCTAAACGCCCCGAGTCCAAAACAACATTATAATGGCACACACAACCATCATAAACCAATCAACTACACAAACAGGAAGGAACCAACGCTGACATATGTGGGGGAGAAAGTTTG
>JAWZYT010003753.1:72500-75245 GCA_034508575.1 Petrolisthes manimaculis | reverse complement strand
ATGTTCAATATGTAAAAATCAATACCGAGTGAATTTTTTTGCAGTCACAGGTTTAAAATTATACCTCGTGGGATTCTGAGCCAGCGGAAAGACAGTCCCAGGAAATAGAAAACACACACACACAAATAATAATAATAAAATAATAATAATTAACAATAATAATAATAAATAAATAAATAAGATAAAAGCAATGCCAACTGGAAATTATAAAAAGAGAGAAACATGCCGAAAGAATACTCAATGTCATGAAAAAACGAACAGCAAAAACTCCCTAACACGATGCAGCCGAAAATACAACACAAACTCAGCTGGATGTAACAATGGTAAAACATATACAAGAGAGAATCCAAGACAAGTACAAGGATGGGAAAAAGAGGAGAGAAAAATACACACGGATCCCACTAAAAAAAATATAGGAGGGAGAAAGAGAATTGAGAAACAGGAGGGAAAAAGAGAAGTGAAAAACACCCACGGTTTCTACGTCAAAAAATATTTTACAATAAATAAATATATATATATAAAATGAAAGCGAATTATAACGTTAAAAATAATGGATGAATACATCCTTCCTTCTCACACACACACCCCAAAAATAAATTTATAAATGAATAGGTAAAATAAAAATAAAATTATAAATATATACATAAAATAAAAACGAAGAAAGAAAATCGAAATGCAAATGAAACTTTAAGTGAGTGAAGGAATCCGGGGCCAAAGACATGAAGTAAAATAAGTTAAGACTAAAAATTGGTGTGATCACGCTTGACCAGGTCTGGGGTTGATGGGAACTGAACACACACACACACACACACATATACGCACACAGTCTGGGGTTGATGGGAACACACAGAGGCCTGGGGTTGATGGGAACTGAACACACACACACTGGTCTGGGGTTGATGGGAACACACACACACCGAATTTGTAGGAGAAAGTCACATCACCACAACACCGTAGGCAGAGTACAAGTCACCACATCACCACCACCATCACCAATCACATCTTCATCACATCACCACCACACTATATAGGTAGCCTAAAGTACAAGCTACCACATCACTACCACTATTATTCACTTCGACAATAAGATTTAGGACATCACCACATCACCACCACCAGTCTGGACAGTTCAAGGCCTGGAATATAAACTATTTGTAATAGTCTGGAGGCTCCCAGCTCGACTATCCACACCACATCACCACCACCAAGATACACAACGACTATCAGAGTGTAATAATCACCACAACACCACCAAAATAATAGTGTAAGAATCACCATATCACCATCACCAATATACACAAGATAGAACAATAAAAACTATGGGTACAATTCTCGTGTGAAACATTCAGGAACCTCAGGCAATGGATAATGGAAAAAAAAAAGCTTGTTTATTCTTGGGGCATCATGAACTTTGTGTGTGTGTATTGATTCCCAGGGCATCATGAACTTTGTGTGTGTGTGTGTGTGTGTGTGTGTGTGTGTGTGTGTGTGTGTGTGTGTGTGTGTGTGTGTGTATTCCCGGGGCATCATGAACTATGCCAATAATTTAACAGAACCAATCATCAGACCCCCTCACAAAACCTCGATAGTTTCTAGGACATCATCACAGAACATCAAACCAATCATAACATAACTAACCTTTACACTCACAACGACTGACTGACTGACAATGTTAATCTTTCCTATATATAAACAATCTAGGTCCCACCACGTGAAGTCCCATCGTCGCTTGCTAAACACTCCACCTATTAACTCCCCATAAGGAAACTAAGACATTGATAATTACAGTGTCATAAACAACACCCATATACTGTATAAGGGCATCACGAACTTAATTCTACTTAGGATTTATTCTGATTGGCTATAGATGAGTCTTTTTTTTTATTATATATATATGTATCCAGGTGATGAAAGTTTTAATGAAGGTAAGGAAATTATTGGTTTATATATAATGATAATGGAAATATTGATTGATTGATTGATTGATTGATATTAGGCACCGCAACATCGAGGTCATATGGCGCCCGTGGAAGAAGGCGATTGAGAGGTGGGATAGTAAACACAAAAGATAACAGATTGTAATGGAAGAACGATGGTAGTACATCATGAAGAGGCAGAAAAACTATATGAAAACAACTGTATACGTATAGAGTGTTGTGTAAGTTTATCATCTACTGTGGTATTGCAACTCCAATGTTCCACTTTCCTTCATAGCCACTTCATCATACACACACACACAAAAAAAAAGAAAAAAAAAAGAAAAAAAGAACACATACACACATCCATGGAGTTCCAAGGGCAATAGTCAGTTTCCAGGTACAGTTTGTATGTAGGAATGAGTAGCCGTCTGCAGTTCCTTCCCATCAACCAACAAACCAACCAACCAACCAACCAACCAGTTAATCCCTTCAATTACTTAGTCTGTCACGCCCAACCACTGGAACGCCTCTCTGATCAAAGGAGTACACACACACGCACACACACAGGTTGTAATGACTCCTTACACTGATGCTCATACGGTTCTCTTCACATTAAGGTCAAGATTATTATTATTATTTTTACTTTTTTTGTTTTTATTTTTAATTCTATTACGTGGGGAGTATGGACCTGTTTCCATCCAGCGAACAGACTATATTACATCGTCTATATGCCTCTAATAATAATAATAATAATAATAATAATAATAATAATTGACAAGGAGAAGAAATGAGGTTAGTTGTTATTATCACTACTATTGTTATTAGC
>JAWZYT010003753.1:45000-70000 GCA_034508575.1 Petrolisthes manimaculis | reverse complement strand
GTAAAGAAATATGCTGTTTCATTCGGCAGGGAAGGAGTACACTGGCACCATCTTGTATAAACTAATAATGAGGGTTGCATGAGAGGAAAGTCACGGCCAGTCGATAACCGTACAATGGCTCCCTCCTCCCTGTCGTGTCGTGTCTGTGTAACCATTGTGCTAAGTCATCGTCACAACCTGCCTGGCCAATATTAATGACAATATATTCTTTGTTGCATACGGCACTCAAAACGAAGATGGGGAGCTAGGTTGTAAGGAGAGATTGTGTGTGTGTGTGTGTGTGTGTGTGTGTGTGTGTGTGTGTGTGTGTGTGTGTGTGTGTGTGTGTGTGTGTGTGTGTGCGTGCGTGTGTGTGTGTGTGTGTGTGTTAGGTGATGGTTGTGTGATTGAGTAAGGAAGGGTAATAGTAGGTGAAAATTAAATGAGGTTAACCAGCTAGTGAATGCAACTCAGGTATTTTGATGAAGATTTGAGGGAGTAGAATTTTTGTAGATAAACTGGAAGATATACTGATTTCCTCAAACTGTCCCACAATACAAAAAAACTAAATAGACAATACTGAGGGTATAATATGGTGGGCTGTAGTGAGAGTGAATGGGTAGGGTGGGTACAGGGTATAGTAAAGAGCTGGGCATTGAGTCGTAAATGATGGATGACAGAGAGAAAGGAACAAAGGTATATGTGGTGGTGGGTGGTGCATGGATGAGTGAAAAAGGCGTGATAATGAATGATGGGTGAATATGAATGAGAAAGTAGGAAAGTTCAGACAGGAGGTGATGCGGGTGAGAAGATGAATGGGTGCGAAACAAAAAAACTTGGACTTGGTAAGGCGATGCGGGTGAGTGAAGAGGGAAGTATAGTAAGGAAGGAAATAAAGGTGCATGGTAGGTGAGGGCGGAGGGTGGTACGGGTTGGTGGTGGTAGTGGAAGTGTTGGTGGAGATGGTGGTGGATGGGGTGGTTGTGGATGAGGTGGTGGTGGTGGTGGTGGTGGTGGTGGTGAGGGAAGTGTGGTGGTGTTGGTGGTATTGGTGGAGGTGTTAGTGTTGTTAGTGGTGGAGGTGTAAGTATTGTTGGTGGTGGTGGTGGTGTTAGTGTTGGTGGTGGTAGAGGCGAGTCATGAGTAAGATGTTCCTACCACAACGCACGTGATCCAGGCAAGTGGACCAACTCGGAGGCCAAAACTGCGTCTCACTCCACCTTCACTCAATATTTTCCTTTATATAATTCACTGGAGGCGAACTATATATAATATCCATAAAAACATATGTGTTGACGATGTTGTGGTACCCGTACGATGACTGTGTACTGTATCTAAGGAGTCATCGTACCAGTACCACACCATCGGCAATACCATAAACTTTCTTGCATACTACCCTTGGTTTCATTACGCCTACTCTTAGAAAGTAAAGAAAAGTACAATTTATTCATATAGAGAGTTTTAATTACTCTAAAATATGCTAGGAAACAGGACCAGATTTATAAAAATATTGATGGCCTATTGTTTGGAATAGTTTGGAAGAATCAGTTGCTCCAGATTTACCAACACATAATTTTTAGCTACCGGTACATGACTCTAGGGTTCCAGCTGAGATTCCCGTTCCAAAATTACCTGATTCGAATCCTATGGTGTAATATTTTCGTTATATTGTAGATATATATAAATACGGTATATGTGTCGTGCTAAACAAGAAGAAGGTCAAATGTAGTAAAGACATTACCTTTTGTCGCCCAATTATCGCAGGTAGAGACATTAGTGTGTGTGTGTGTGTGTGTGTGTGTGTGTGTGTGTGTGTGTGTGTGTGTGTGTGTGTGTGTGTGTGTGTGTGTGTATATGCTTGGTGTGTTTGTGTGTGTTTGGTTTGTTTGTGTGTGTGTGTGTGTGTGTATGTGTGTGTGTGTGTGTGTGTGTGTGTGTGTGTGTGTGTGTGTGTGTGTGTGTGTGTGTGTGTGTGTGTGTGTGTGTGTGTGTGTGTGTGTGTGTGTGTGTATGCTTGGTGTGTGTGGTGTGTGTGTGGTGTGTGTGTGTGTGTATGTGTATGTGTGTGTGTGTGTGTGTGTGTATGTGTATGTGTATGTGTGTGTAATACCAAAACTTTAATACCATGTCCAAGGTCTAAAGAAAATTATGCTTTGACCTGAACATAACCAGAGAGAGTTACCCCCTACCCCTCCCCTCCCCTCCACACACACACAACCCCCAGCCAGGTCCCAGTGGCCGGCCTGACAAGAGCACACCGTGGCATTTAATGACTGTCTTCCTCCCTGGGGTGGCAGAAGTAGGTGACGGACCCTGGTGCTGGTGGTGGAGTAGTTAGTGAAGGAAAACACACACACACACACACACATACACCAAACACACTCACACTCACACACACACACTCACACACACACACACACCCACACCAGCCACACACACATACACACACAACACACACACCAGCCACCAACACACAACACACACAACACACACCAAACACACACACACACACACTCACACACTTACACACACACACACACACACACACACACAAACACACACCAAACACACACACACACACACCAGCTATACAAACAAAAATATATATGAGTGTTATCGTGTTACTTCCTCAATAAAGGGTCTGTTTTATAGCACTATGTGGAAGGTCAGGGGGAGGGTAATCAATCCCTTGTGGTGAAATTGGATGACTAACAGATTCCTCCAAACTTTGCTTCAACATACATAAGGAAAAGAGGCAGAAAAGGACTAGAAAAAAAAGAAAACCAAAATGAAGGAAAAAGAAAAAGAAAAAAAGAAGATTAAGAAAAAGTGTGAAAAAAATGAACAAGAAGACGAAGAAGAAAACTAGGAAACTCGTGGTTAAAAATAGGCTATTATTTTCCACCATAACATAAATGATGACTTCCGTTGTTACTTGGGGCCGCGTTGCCTGACAAAACCCCAGGCACTGAACAAAATGACACCATGTACTGCACACCGCATCAATAATATCTTAGTAGGAGGGTACAGTTTTTTTTTTTTTTTTTTTTTTTTTTTTTTTTTTTGGCATTTTAAGAGATTATCATTCCTCCACACTTTTCCTAGCAACAGTCCACTATTCTGTTTGTTAATTTGGTCCCGTTCCTTGGTCTACTTTGGAGGAATCATGTCGCTCTAATGTATCAAAAGTATACTCTCCCCTTAAATATCAGCCCCATTGGTCGCTATGATATTATTTGTTGTTGTTTTTAGTGTACCCGAAGAATTAAATACTAAAGACGGTCACTCCATCAATTGTATTATATTTCAAACGCCATGATATTATTTATTGGTCGGTATAATTTTTTTTTTTTTTTTTTTTTTTTTTTTTATTGTACCGGACGTCAGACCTCAAAACTAAGCCTCGATCTAAGACCTCACTCGATCGATTGCATAACTTTGCAAACGTCATATATATATATATATATATATATATATATATCATATAGGTCGGTTAGGTCGGTATAATATGTTTCGTTATTGTTTTTAGTGTTCCCGATGACAACATTTCATCCAACAACACACCTTCAAAGATAAAAAAAAAAAAAAAAAAAAAAAAAAAAAAAAAAAAAAAAAATCCTGCTGCCCCATTATCTAAAACTGGAAAACAGTTCAAGATAAATATGATCATCTGTGCGTGGGGGTAACGACAAGGTAAACGCTTATAAAAACACAGCAACTTACGGAAAGCCAAGGGTATGAATTGGTAGCTTGTAGACGCTCGAGTATATCCGCTGGGGTGTCTTCCGTTCTGTGCTGGTGGTCCTGGTTGTGGGTGGAGGGTGTGGTGGGTTCCGGGTCGGTGTGGGGGCGTTTGGGTGCGACGGAGGACTGGGTAGCGTTTGGTGAGGACGACTGGGATGTGTTGGGTGTGGTGAAGGTTTGCTGAGTAAGGCTGGGTATGGGTAGGGTGGGGGTGGAAGGGCGTAGTGGGTGCTCCTTGGTCATGGGTTTAGGTGTGAGGGTGGTTGATGTTTTGTGGATTGTCAGTGTGGATGTCAGGACGGCATGTGTGGGTAAGGAAGACGTTGGGTACTTGGGTGGGGAAGAGGATAGATTTGTGTGTAGGGAAGAGAATGGGTACTTGGGTGGGGAAGAGGATGGATATGGGGGTGGGGAAGAGGACAGAAACTTGGGTGGGGAAGAGGACAGATACTTGGGTGGGGAAGAGGACAGATACTTGGGTGGGGAAAAGGACAGAAACTTTGGTGGGGAAGAGGAAGGATATGGGGGAGGGGTAGATGGTGGGTTTGAAGGGAGTAAGGTGGAGACACTTGTGTTTGGCAAGGAAGGTCGTCTGGGAAACCTCGGTGGATACGTGGGTGGAGACTTAGGTGTGCGTGTGGGTGGAGAGACAGGTTTATGTGTGGGAGACTTAGGGGGATCATCTGTGGAAATAGGTGGACGAGAAAGCGAGGCGGGTGGTGTTTGGGATAGGCGTGAGGAGGTGGATGTTGGGGTCGTGGGAGGACTGGTGTGGGTCAGGATAGTGTCCAGGTCAGTGGGAGAGCGAGGAGAGGCCTTGGGTAGAGGTGTGGGTGTGTTTGTAGGAGAAGGGGAGAGTGATGTAGAGGGGGAGGAGGATTGGATGGGTGTTGTGGTACTTGGTAGGTAGAAAGTGGGAGTGGATGCGTTGGACGTGGTAGAGATAAGGGCAGTGGAAGAGGATGGAGAGGATGGAGTGGACGGAGTGGATGTAGTGGAAGAAGTAGCGGATGACGAGGACTGTGTAGGTACTGAGGTACTGGACGAGTAAAAGGAAGGAGTGGATGAAGGGAAAGGGGTTGTGGATGGGCGCAGGGAGGAACTGGTTGATGGGAATAGTGTTGGGGTATGTGTGGAGGAGTGAAGGGAGGACGAAGACGGTGGCAGGGTTGTGTTGACAGACAGAGAGGGCAGAATGAGTTGGGCTGGCAATGTTAGGGCATCAGTGATCTCTCTGGGGGTCCGGGAGAGAACCAGACCCATGCGTCGCTGCCTTAGGTCGGAGGAAGAGGGCGTGGAAATGGGGGAGGGGGTGTGGGTGCCTGGGGTGGTCGGGGGGGCATGCAGCACCCTGAGCTTGACCGGCCCCCCTGGTGCCATGTCAGTGACCAGCATGTAGCAGCCTGACCCTGGCATGTTTCATCCGGCACTCTGCTGGCACCCGTGGCTCAGCAGGGTGCCACCAACTTCACACACCCGACCATTTCCTGTTTATAGGAGTAATGTTACTGGCAGTTCGAGTGATGGGAAAGGTGAAAATAGTTTCTTAAACGAATCTTTAACAATACAAGGTTTACAACTCTCAGTCAAGTCGTCTCAGTCCACCAATAATGTGTCTTCATTATCCGGCTAGACTACCGTGGTACACAACTGAGTTACAATTTTTGCAATCACAGGGAATTCTTCACAACTTCCACTTTCCTGAAGGAATCTAGTTGGGTTAACGTTTCAGTACCACTGTTGCTGCTGTCGTTTCAGTATCAAGCCGTGGTCTTGGCCAATTTAGGAGTGTGGCAGACAGAAGCACTAGTGGAACACACACACTTCTCTGGTCCACTCATAAACACACCACAAATGTCACATAGACACCAACACACACCGAGTCTCTAAACATCTCTCTTGCACCGCACGCGACCTGACCACCCTTTGAGTGTTACCACGCTAACAACACAGTGCACGTGATAACTAAGCACGGTAGTAGGTATGAGACGGTAAATAAGTCCAGTTTATCAAAGGTGTGTAGTTCCCAAGGGTGTCGAATGTGTCCTGTGTGTTGAGTGACTCTAAAGTGATAAACAAAACCCTTAATTAAATCGGTAAGAGTTGTTTTCCAAGAGTCCAGATATTGTGAAGAAGGTCCCAAGTATCACACCCAAGTATCCAACCAACGAGCCTGACGGAGATGGTAGTATGCCAGTGTTGACTTGGTTGTTGATCTGATGCGTCGTGGTGGTGGTGGTGGTGTTGACGGAGTAGTGACGTGGGACTGACTGGCGACTGGTGCCGACTGGACCTGGCGCCGCCAAGTGCACTACCTGGCACCAACACCACCCACACATACAGACATACATACACACACGCTCCCACACGCCACGCCACGCTGCACCCCACACGCACACACACACACACACAAATTCCCACCTACCTGGACTCTCCCACTTGCACTCGAATACCTTTTCAACCTACTTTATAATGTTAGTATGAAAAAATGTACGTGTCTTCAGTAATTATGTAAGTGTTAATTAATATTTCTGGTTTAGATGATTCAGTAGGTACCCATCTATTACATCATGAAGGTGGAAATACTCAGACAGTTAATTTCATTCCCTAGAGGCGAGAGCATCAACAAAGCCATTGGGCAAAACCTACGGCAATATTCTTAGTCACACATCTTCGGGTGAGTCCTAAGGGTACCCACATTCTCAAACACACACACACACATACACACACACCTTCACTCGGGATGGTTTAGATTTTTTGGTGTTGACTCAGCTGGTGGTGGTGAGATGGGAGTCGGTTGTTTTTTAACGTAATATTCCAAAATGACATACAGTACAACAACCAAACAACAATGTAGATGTATGGTATTGATGTAAAGTTGTGTCGTCTCTTTGGTATGATGGTTAACTAACTTTGAGAATAATACTGTCGTGAATGAAGCGTAATTATTTCTTGTATATGACTATTAGCCATGATAATAAAAGCCAGAAAATACTCAACTGTGTTTCATTCATAACAACATTATTCGCAAAGATACCAGAGATCATGACTGAGATGAGATAGAACTTCACACCGCAACTGTACAGCCACCATCGTCAACCGGTTACCCACTCCTACGCTTTGAAATAAATGGTATGAAAACCTGAATCGCGTCTTCCGTTAATTCACACCTGCATGTCTTATCCGGTGTTGTTTAGCGCGACACACCAACGTATGTATGTACGGAACTTGTTGTCACTTTCACACATCATCACAGCGTATTAATTCACAGTGAAACACTAAGTGGGTAATTATAACATCTATGACTCGAACTAACAATCTCCACTACCGGATATTTACTGTAGTGTGTGATGGTGGTGGTGGTGGTAGTGATAGTGGTGGTGGTAGTGGTGGTGTTGGTGGTGGTAGTGGTGGTGGTGGTGGTGGTGGTGGTGGTAGTGGTGGTGATGGTGGTGGTAGTGGTAGTGGTGGTAGTGGTGATAATGATGGTACTGAATATCCGAATGTTGCGATGGTTTGTATGATGGGAAGTTGTTGACGAATGATTTTGTTTCCTGAGAGTACTGTACTTTTAATCCCAAGTAAATGTACTGGGCTAGGATTAAGAATAGCAGGAGATATAGGATGACAATGAATAGCAGAAGAAATAGGATGAAAATGAATAGAAAAAGTTGTGAAGAGACATTTCGAAAAACAAATAAATAAAATTATCACACTTACTCTTGTATAATTGAAATTATACAAATATTTGCAAAATAAGACCATCCCTATAACACATACCTACAGGAATTTATTGCTTATGTAGTAAGAATAAACACAAAGAAATATTATTGAGAAATCCCCAATGAACCCTTCTCCTGCTGCCTTCCTTCCTGCCTCACTGACTGACTGACTGACTGACCGGTGCTGGAGGCAGGCAGGCAATAAAGTGTATAATATTATGCCCTGCAGGAGGTGGTGGCAGTCGGACGGGGCGAGGGCCTGGCAAACCCCGAGGCCACCCGTGAATCAGACAGTGCTTGTGACGGCCACGGCTACACACATACACACACACTCTCCTACGCACACACACACACAGGCCCTCCAGCTACCCGGTGCCGCCTCACGCCCGCACACAGCCAGCCCCTCCAATAACAATGGCACTTGGCTTCACCCGGTCACGCTGGCCAATCAAGTGTCTGACCGGAAGGCTGTAATACTCAATGGAACTGTTGCACGGATACCACCACCACAACCTACTATACTGCATATCATGGTCTTAGTTGGATGTCAGGAGTTTTGTATCTATTTCATTTTTTTTTTCATTGTGTCGGCGAATAGGAGATGCAGGCTAAAATATTATACACGAAATATTTATCCTTTTCATATTCGGGAATTAAAAATATATTAAGTTTCACTGTAATGAAAGCAATAAAACTAGAGCTTCTTACACATTGGGTATGTATTCCTGGCCAAGCTCTTCCTCCCATCATAAATCCAGTCCGTCTTATTCACTCCTCTGCATCCTACGTTCATTTATTTACCTTCTCCTGTCACATATTCATACTTGGAGTAAACCTTTATGAAACTCATAACATCAGCAACACTGTGCCTATTTTCACTGAATTTATTCTTCTTGGATAACTTCACTGGCCAGCAAATTTCCAGTATAATCTACTCACTTTTCTGAACCACTCAACCATTTATATCCTCCCCTGACACTCTCATGCTGGTATATATTTTCCAACACACGAGTGCTCGTGCTATACAGTAGATATCTCACGCCCATTTGGGTTGTCAATATCCAAACACTTCCGTTATCCCCCGTAAGCTATATACTGAGTATAATCCAGCTGTGATGTTTTCACACCCAAGTGAGCTATCTATGTTACAAGATTATAATATTATATAAGTCTTAAGTAAACGAAATATATTCTCTAATATATTCAGTACGTACTATCGTGGACAATAATATACACTGTATATGGCTTGCGTAGGAAATGTGTGAAACAAAGGTCTGATTTGCTTACAGAGTTGAGGTACACATAAATACTATTTCACAATATTTTTACTGTAAACCTGCCCAAACGGTAACACAGAATACTGAGAAAAGTACTTGTGTTGACAGAAGTGAAATGTGTGGAAGACGTGGAAAGTTCCGAGTATTCAGAGAAGGGACATGAGGCCAATGAGCGAGTGGTGATGCTGACAGTGAGGTATGTAATGACAGTGATGGGGTGAAGTGAGGAGAGGGTACATACAGTATATACACACACACACAGTCACTGATGTATCATGGCACTTTCCCTCACCTCATACACACACACACACACACACACACACACACACACACACACACACACTCTCTCTCTCTCTCTCTCTCTCATAACTTCATTTTATTTTCCCCATCTCCTTTTACGTATCTTTCCCTCCTCTAGCCCATTTCACCTGTCTCCTTTTCCACTCCTTCCTCCTTTCGACCCCTCCTGTCCCCCCTCCACTCATCCCCTTGACTGACTGAGGAGGTGTACAATGAGTGAGTGTCCATCGTGTCTGTCATGTGTGTCTACGAGGGCCCTATCGTGTCTGTAACCAAACCCCTCAACTACCCCAGCAAATACACCACGTATATTCCTCGCACACACATGCACACATATACATTCACACTTACAATTACAGTTACACTTACATGCATATTCTCTCTCCCTTTGTCTGTGTGCGTGTATGTGTGTGTGTGTGTGTGTGTGTTCGCTCTACTTATTACCAATCTAGAACTCTTATTACTTTTCAATCTTTGTACTGTTTATACCTCGACCGGTTTCAGTACTACTAATCCAAACTGGGGTTGGGGGGATGGGGGTGCTCTATCCACTAACTTCCTAAGATAATAAAAGGTTGGGGGAGGAGGAGGGGGGATGCTTTCTCTTCTAACTTCCTAAGATAATCAACAGGTTGCCTAGCGTCACTTCCTCCAGTTTCATCACCCAGGAATTAAATGGGGTAAATCTGGAGCAACATGAGACTTATATAAATAGCAATCTGTAGAAAACGATAATTCAGTACACGATATTAGGTTTATGGAAAGGAGGGATGGTATGGTACTAGTAGGTGATGGTGGGTATACGATGGCTCCAGAGGCATTAACTAAATAAAACATATATCGTATATTACCAAGAAGAGTCAGTCATTGTCTAGCTGGCTGGACCATTGCCTAGCCAAAATGTTTTAATTTTCTTTTTTCGTATTATTGGCACCACCTATGTGTAAAAAAAAAAAATACCCGCCTGGATGTACGTATATGTCTTTCCAAAAAATAAAAATAATAAAAAAAAAAAATTAAACGAAACGAAATCTCGAGAAATTGCTGAATATTTGAGTTGCCCATTCCGAGGATGACAGAAGATGTACACAAACGTCCCGCCTTACAGAAAACATGACAATTTCTGGACCAACTTAAGTATTAGAGAGTGACAATGTTTTTGGAGAGTATACAAACAGAAATGGGTAGATAACATAAAATGAGAGCAAGCTACAATACGATAGAAATATGTGAATAATAATTGGCTAAGGTAAAAAAAACCACACTTCAATAAATCCTTAAACCTCCTGCTGGGTAAATAAAGTGTCAAATAAACACCTTAATTTTGTGGTAGGGAGACGATGGATAAATAAAAAAAAATGTCAATAAATACATAATCTTCGTGCTGGGTAAATAAAGTGTCATAACATCCTTACATGAATCAATTGGTTGGTTTACTTACCATGTTGGCGCGGTGTGTGAGACGTGAGCGAGGTGAGTGTAGGTGTGTATGTGTCCTGGCCTCCACCAACCTCAGTACAGCCTCCACTGTCTCCACCAGCTCTTGGCACTCCACCATCCACCACCTGACAACAACAACAACAACAAAAGCAAGAGTTAATAATAGATCGATAATGTCTTCAGTACTAGTTAAGGTGAGATTCTCTTGTTGGTGAATTCCTCCAAACTATGCCACGAAACAGATCTACTATTATATTACCATTGAAGGTATTTAAAGATGGGTCAGTAGTACAGGTATCACTTTTCATTTTATAATGTCTCCAGTAATGAAGATATATTTCTAATTTAATGATGCTCATTGTATACTATTTCTCTACATATTTTTGTGACTGCTATACTATTTCACTTTATACTTTTAAGACTGCTTACTATTATTCACTGCATACTATTTAACTACATACTATTTATCACTGTCTACTTACTTAACTATGGTATTGTTTCGGAATCTTTGGCAGCAGGTTTCCATGTCCCATAGATTAGTTTTGGCACGTGTCACACTCCGTCTCACCTCCTCCACACAAGGCACCGAGCTGGACCAGTTGGACGTGGAGGAGGTGGAGGAGGAGGTGGAGGTGGAGGATATGGATGTGGTATTGGTAGAGGACTGCTGCGACGAAGTGGATGTGGAAACGGTGGAGTGTGCGAGAGGGTAGTTGTTGGTGGTATTGGTGGTGGAGGAGGGTTGGGAATTGGATGAGGGGGTGGTGGATAAGGGGGTACTGCTGGTGGATGTGGGACTGGATAGGGGGGAGTCTGACACAGGTGTACAAGAGGAGGAAGTAGTAGCCAGCCAACCCTCAAGGCGAGATACAATGGGACGCAGAGTTCCTATGATGTCCTCACGAAGCTGTGCAGAAACAAATACAAGAATAAATGTTAGAATATAATGCATAATAAAAAATAGGGATACAAAATTAAGTTAAAAAAATGCATAAGAAATCGGGATACAAATTTTTTTAATGCATAATTTAATATTGGGATACAAAAAATATAAAAAAAGTCAGAGTAAATGCATAATTAAAAATGGAGCAATAATTTAAACATTCAGATTAAATATTTTCATAAACAATTTGCCTTCGTGAGGCCATGTATATATGATCTAATGTAAAACTGTAGTACCGATATTAAAATAAGGATGAATCTCTCAGTAATATTTGAGTACAGCTTATGTCAAACCTAAGTCAATGTACAGTCACGATCAAATGTCCTTTCTTTGAAGAATGAAAGTGAATCATTTGAGTGAATCTCATGAACCAATATAGTTTCACATACTTTATCGAGGTAGTTTCATTCTAAGGAGTTGACAGGCCAACTGAATGTGACTGTACTGTGCATGAAGCAAGTGATCAACAAACATTCACCAGGCCATTAATTAATTATTCAAACAAAATTAATAACCAGCATATATACTAAAAATATTATTGATAATTTGGGTTTTTATTCATTCACGTTTAATAATAGTAAATGTTAGTAAAATGTGATAGGAACGAGATGAACAATAAGGTTTTTTGTTGTTGTTCATTCACGTCTAAAATCAATTTGTAAATGTCAGTAAAATATGGCAGGAATAAGATGAATAATATCGTGGTTTCTTGTGGCTGGAATAAAATGTGACATGAACAAGATGAACAATAAGGTGGTTTGTTGTTGTTGGAATGAGATGAACAATAAGGTGGTTTGTTGTTGTTGGAATGAGATGAACAATAAGGTGGTTTGTTGTTGTTGGAATGAGATGAACAATAAGGTGGTTTGTTGTTGTTGGAATGAGATGAACAATAAGGTGGTTTGTTGTTGTTGTTGTTTGAATTACCCACCTGAGAGAGAGTTCGCCATGCCTTGGGGTCAAAGTGAAGTGAGCCACCAAATTGGGATGTGAGCTGGTCCTTTGACACTCTCCTCTGTAGCTCCCCCACACTCAACACCTCCACCTGCAACACACAAACAAACACAGTCAGTACCCACGAACATACTTATGGTATTAATGTTGAGGGAGATGGTATTAATGTTGAGAGAGATGGTATAAAGAGTGAATGATTTAGACTTAAAGGTAAACGAAAAACAGTGAAGGAAAGGTGAATAAGGGAATGTGATGGAATGACTGTGTGTGTGTGTGTGTGTGTGTGTGTGTGTGTGTGTGTGTGTGTGAAAGACGACATAAAGTAAGGGTCATGTACGGAATGTGTGTGTGTGTGTGTGTGTGAAAATGACATACAAGAAGGGTCATGTACGGAATGTAGTATGTGTGTATATGGAAGGGTGGGTCAAAGACGGAACAGCTTTCTTCCCATACATACATACATACATCATTTCAATTTCTTCCACCACACGTCTTAGCAATCCACTCAACCAATCCACCCACTTCTCACCAGGGCTATACCTCCACCTTCTCTATACCCCCCTCCCCCACCCTTCCAGCCACACACCGCACCCACATTCCTACCCTACCTATATACCCCCCCTCCCTTCCCCGCCCCCCCCCCCAACACACCCTACCCCCCCATGCTGGTTCTTCCCCCACTATCAACACTCCAGAGGGGGCAAAAAATTAGACCCCCCCCCTAACCCACCCCACTTCCGTCCGTCCATTCATTCCGTTGGTGTGTGTGTGTGTGTGTGTGTGTGTGTGTGTGTGTGTGTGTGTGTGTGTGTGTGTGTGTGTGTGTGTGTGTGTTATTCTTCCTCACTCAAAAAAATGCGCCTCTGATTTTTGCTTCGGTTCTCAAAAATTCTCTGCTTTCTTTCCACTTGTTTGTTTGTTTCACTTGTATGCCGCTACACCTAAAGATAAACAAACACAATACTGGTGTCGTCTCAACTCAAAGCCTTATATACGGTACCCGAAGTTCGAACCATATTTTCATTTTACAGTCGAATCATAAGGGGTTAGTTAGTATACTTTTGGTACATTAGAGTGCCTTGATGCCCCAAAAAGTATATATATGCCATGCAGGATACAAGACCATATGAGCAAAAATAATGGTGTTCTGTCCTTTTGCTTGGAATAATTTGCTTGGAATAAAATATTGGAGGAATAAAATATATAAACACTGGACTATCCCCTTTAATAACCCTTTAAACAGCGGCTGACGACTTTCGACATTTCTATGACATCGTAGGGAAGAACTTTTGACGAGAATAATTGATTTTTGGCGCCGCAAAAGCGAGATAATAATTTTTATAGCGCCAGTAGAAGTTGAGAAAGAGGTGAGACAACAAGAAGGAAGGAAATACTCTTGACAAGATATATATTAGTGAGCTATTGAACTTCACCAATAAAATACTGCTTTGCGTTCAACTAGCCTAAATGTCACTGACGAAGAAAAAAAAAAACACTCGTACAGCATTTAAATGTCGAGTTAAAATATTTGTACCAATTAGTCTTACGGGGAGACTCTCTTGTTGGGGAATTGGAAGGTCTCTGATTCCTCCTAACAATGTCGGAAAACAGACGCCCTCAAAGGTACTAATAGGGGATCTATTTCTTGACATATAGGTTGGAGGAATCAGAGTCCTTCTTCCAATTCACCAACAACAGAATCTCCCATTAAATGTGGTAATTCTTTTTTTGTACATAGGAGTGCCTTGATTCCTCCAAAGTATGCTAGGAAACAGGACCAAAAGAGCAAAAATAATGGTGTTCTGTTGCTTGGAATAGTTTGGAGGAGTCGGAGTCTTTCCAATTCACCAACAACAGAATCTCCCCCTTGACGTCTTAACCTGCTGTGAGACTTGTTACTATTGCTGTGTCACGGCCCAATGACTGTCAACTTCTCATGGAGGGTGTTAGACAGACATACAACCACTGGGGAGAGAGAGGGAGAGAGGGGGGGAGGGAGAGGGAGGGGAGGGAGTAAGAGAGAGTGAGAGAGGAGGAGAGGTCATGGAGCTAAGGGGAGGAAGAACTTAAACCACTGCTTCAAACCTTTTCTTTCTCTTTCCCAAGCACCTTATTGCCTTTGGACCCCTACAACAATACTGATACATCTAACATGGAAGGCAAGGTAATGAAAAGAAGAGCTAGGTAGGACAAGGTGGATGGCAAGGTAAGGAAAGGCAGGGTAATAATATAGGCAGAGCTGGGTAGTTGGGTAGGGTAGGGTAAATTAAGGCAAAGCAAAGCAAGGCAGGGCAAGGCAGGGCATGGCATGGCAGGGTAAGGTAGGACAGGGTGAAGGGTAGGGTAAAGTAAGTCAAAGCAGGGCAAGGTAGAACAGGGTAGAAGTATAGCCTCCTCTAAGAACAACCATCACTCTTCCAGCAGAAAATACCTTCCCTGGCGCTTCATCCTTCCTTCCTCTCTCTCTCTCTCTCTCTCTCTCTCTCTCTCTCTCTCTCTCTCTCTGAATATGTTAATCTGGCCCCCTTCCTTCCTTCCCACCTTCCTCATTCTCACCCACCCTTCCACCCTCCGTCCCTTCCTCATTCTCACCTACCCTCCTTCCCTCTTCCTCTTCACCTACTCTGTGCATGATGACCCTCTTCTTCCTTCTATGACCCTCTTCACCTTTCTCTCACACATATATACTTCTTCCTCTTCCTTACATTCACTTTCCCTCTTCCTTCCGACCTACTTTTACCCTTTCTTGAAATGAAGGACGATGGGTAAACAATTTTCATCATTTTGGCATTGACATTTGCAGTTCTTACAGGTTCATATTTTCAGACTCTTTCGTATTGTTTTCTTGAGTCCCTAAAAGTATATCAAGTATTTTTATCCACCTTGGCTTACATTTTGAGTTGGCCTCGTCGAATTGTATATTATTGTATTTTTTTAATATACATGCAACTCATTTCTGGGGAACCCACTCCTCTGCCCCCTTGATCTTTGTTAATCCCCTTCAAAACTACCCAAATAAGTCCGTAATCGATACACAACAACTTCACAGTGAAAGTTAGTATCTGTTGTACTTGTGGAGAAAACCATTTCAACAACAAAATTTAATATACTCAATTAAGTTTGCTGTGACCTTCTGGACTTCTTTATCATCTTTCTTTTTACTTACCTACACTTCCACTGAGGCAATAACTGAGGTGGGTGTGTAGGTTTGTTATAAATGTTAATATACGGTACTGTATGTTAATAATCATGTTCTCATTTCAAAATATCTGACATATTCTCCCCCCTACATTCTGTTTTGTCATTACAGATTGCAATTCTCGATTCTCAGTAACGTTGTAATCTTCGTTCTCACTAAAAATTTCTTTCTATATGTTAATCTATCCTACAATCCTCATATCCCCCCACCTATCCTATCCATTCTTCCATCCTTCCAGCTCATCCCTACTCCTCTCCTCATCATCATTCTCCCCGTCCCTTCCACATTCTTCCTTCACCATCCACTCTTCCAAAGTAACGTATCCAATCACAGCCCTGGGTAAGCAACCGAGAATATCGATCTGATGTTTTGTCAACGTGAGAAGGTAGTGGCAGTGGCAGTGGTAGAGGTAGTGGCAGTGTCAGTGGTAGAGGTAGTGGCAGTGTCAGTGGTAGAGGTAGTGGCAGTGTCAGTGGTAGAGGTAGTGGCAGTGTCAGTGGTAGAGGTAGTGGCAGTGTCAGTGGTAGAGGTAGTGGCAGTGTCAGTGGTAGAGGTAGTGGCAGTGTCAGTGGTAGAGGTAGTGGCAGTGGCAGTGGTAGAGGTAGTGGCAACAGTAACCCCATGGTAGCAGAGTCGTGTTTGTCGGTGTCTCTACTAACCAGGGACGAACGAACGAACGACTTGAAATGCGGCCCAAGGAAAGATCACGGTCACAGACAACATCACCAGGACGTCTGTCTCGTTGTCAGGTGGAGAAGAAGATGGTATGCAAATATATCTGACCTTCTACCACCACATCTCACTACCACCACTACCACCACCTCCACCACCACTTCCACCACCAAAAAAACTCCACTATTACTGCTCCCACCACCCTACACACTACCACGACCACAACCCCATATCTCAACCACCACCACATCTCACCACACTACCACCACCACATCTCTCACACCCACAAACCCACACTCACATCTCGCCACCCAACCCCCACAATTCTCCACCCTACCACCACCACATCTCCCCACCCCACCACCACCACATCTCCCCACCCTACCACCCCCGCATCTCATCACCCTACCAAGGCTTCACGGGGCTTCATTACCATAGCGGCGTCGTTAGCGAGGCAGGCCGCCCATACCACACGCCCCCTGACAATGCTCGCACGCCCCCCTAACTTTCCCTTGACCCCTACCACCATCTGTGCCGCCGTCTGGTCCAAGAGTCGTGAGGTGTGGGCATGTACCGTACCCCAACGATCGCTTCTAGGGTGTGGGGTGGGGTGTGGCCAAGTGAGGGGAGGGCAGTGTAGGGCACAGATAACACATTTTGAGAGTCTTAGTGTGTAGTACTGAGTGAAAGTTTAAGAAATACAAACCCTCGTGAGTATAGAGTACAGTACAGATACCGTATATATTGAGTTTCTATAGTGTCGAGTGAGAGTTCAAGGAATACATAATACACTCGCGAGAAAACACCCACCACACACACACACACACACACATATACAACAATACCCTTGTGTATATTACGGTATGTGACGGGACAAACGGCTTTCCCTCGTCTACGTCCAGAGACGTAATGAATATATATGTGTCATGCTATAGGGGAAAGTACAAGTTATGTTATTATTAGGCTTATTGAGAGAGAGAAAAAGAAAGAAAGTTAGAAAGAATGAAAGAGAGAAAAATATAGAGAAAAATAGAGAGAGAGAGAGAAAGAGAGAGAGAGTGCTCATAATGATCTGTCTTATTATAACATTCTTTATGGTTGGTGGGAGACTAATGGTGGAAACTGATTGATTGTTATTTTTTGTTAGAGAGAGAGAGAGTGTGTGTGTGTGTGTGTGGATGAACGAGGATGAATGAGATAAGAGAGTTCGAATGAATAGTTGAAGAATATAATGGTATAATGATGTGAGCAAGAACTGGAAAGTGAAGACGAGTTTGAAGGCAATCCCGTGTGTGAAGGATAAGCAAAGTGTGTTAGGAAAGATAAAGGGGTATTTAGTTAATGGACAAATATGTTTAATTAAGGGAAGAGGAAGATATCAAGGTACATATGTGGGTAGCCAAAGTGAGGGAGTGAAGTAAGGAGGCATGCAAGGAAAAAAAAAGAAACATTGATGAAGGGAAAGAGGGAGGTGAGGACAGAGAGGCAAAGTGAGGTAGGGAAAAAGGAAGGGAAGGAGGGAGAGAGAGGCAAAGTGAGGCAGGGATAGAAGGAGGGAGGGAGGGAGAGAGAGAGTCAAAGTGAGGCTGGGATAGAGCGAGGGAAGGAGAGAGAGAGGCAAAGTAAGTCAGGGAAGGAAGGAGAGAGAGAGAGAGAGAGAGAGAGAGAGAGAGAGAGAGAGAGGCAAAGTGAATCATGGAAAAAGGGAGGGAAAGACAGAGAGGCAAAGTGAGTCAGGGAAAGAGGGAGGGAAGGACAGAGATGCAAAGCGAGTCAGGGAAAGAGAGGGGGAGTGAGGCAGGTAGCGAGGAGAGGCAGGTTAGTACCGTGTTGTTTGAGATATTCACCTGATACGAGTTATCTTTAATGACTGTGTGACCCAACTCTCCATTATCCTGCTCAACACACACACCATCACCATACTGTTTCATCTTTATCAGGGAGGCGCAGGGCAGGGGTTTAATGTGTGTGTGTGTGTGTGTGTGTATGTGTGTGTGTGTGTGTGTGTGTGTGTGTGTGTGTGTGTGTGTGTGTGTGTGTGTGTGTGTGTGTGTGTGTGTGTGTGTGTGTGTGTGTGTGTGTGTGTGTGTGTGTGTGTGTGTGTGTGTGTGTGTGATAGATATGTTTTTTTTATCTAGTATTTGGTGGGTTGGTAGCTATCAATAACAAGAAATTTTACATGACATGAAATTAGACAATACATTAACACTATAAAACCAAACACATAATAACATAGCAACAAAAACACATTAATGTTTTAACTCGCAACAAAACAGTCTGCTAGGGTCAAACTGAAGGGTTACTAAGTCCTCCAAACACCGCTACAAAACAGAATTCTCACTCATTTATTCAAGTAATCTGTTTCCCAGCACAGTTTTTAAGCAGCCCTTCTGATTTAACAAAAGAGATTACCAAAGAAAAAAGAAGGAAAGAGAAGAAAAAAGTAGAAAAAATGGAAAACTAAGGAACAAATAGGAAAGAGGAAAAGAGGAAAATCGAAGCAAAAAAGGAAAACAGTAGGAAAAAATTAATGAAAGAAGGAAAAATAGAATAAAAAAGGAAAAATAAAATGAGAGAAAAAACAACGAGAGGATGAAATGAACTGACCTGCTGTAGTGCTGACGATGCGAGTACCTCCCTGGCCCTCCCTGCCGCCCCTGTAGTCTTGGCCACTGCCCATACCTTCACCTCCACCCACGCCTGATCCTGTGTTCAAGGGAGAGATGTAAAGAGTCAGTACGGTATTGAGAAGACAGTACAATACGAAAAACAAAACAGCGAATCAATAATGGGTTAAAATACAGTAAGGAAGAAAAGGCAAAAAAAGGTCATCTTGATCTCACACATATACACACACCATATACTACCATTACCACACCATATACTACCACTATCACACACACACATACCATATACTACCATTACCACACCATATACTACCATTACCACACACACACATCATACACCACCATTACCACACACACACACACTCCATACACTACCATTACCATCTCACACACCCACCCATACACTTCTATTACCAGTACCACCCACTGAGCCACTCTCACTAACACTCACCATGCTACTCCCATTTAGACACACCAAACCATTACCATTCATCCTCACCTTTTAACACACCCACTAACACTACTACCACTACCTCCCAACACACCCATTAACACTACCACCTTTCACCTCCATTCTCACCCTCCAACACACCCACTACCACTACCCACCGACACACTACCACTAACACTACCACCTATCACATCCACTCACTACCCACCAAGCCAGGCCACTGCAACTATACTATCAAGTAACCCATTCTATCACTACCCTCACCAACAGATTACCATTACCTTATCCCAAGCCACTAGCACTGATAAACCCACTACTATTACTACTACTACTACTACTACAAATAACCTATTCAATACAACTTCCCCCAATCCACAACTACTCCAACTCAATTCATTTCTACTTCCACCTTCATTTCCATTACCTCCTCTGCTAAGCTACTACCTCTACCACTCACCAAACCACTACCACTCACCAAACCACTACTGCTACCACTCACCAATCCATTACTACTACCACTAACCAATCCACTACTGCTACCACTCAACGCCCATCACCACCATCATCACCCACCAAAGTACCGATCGTTACTCTAAGAACGGACCGTAAATCCTCTCATACTCTTCCTCCTCCTGCTCTTCCTTTTCCTCTCCCTCCTGCTCTTTCTTTTTCTCCTCCTCCTCCTCTTTTCCTACTCCTCCTCCTCCTCCTCTTCTCCTTCCTGCTCTTTCTTTTGCTCCTCCTCCTCCTCCTCCTACTCTTTCTTTTGCTCCCGTTGGTGGTGGTTAGTGAGACAATAAAAGCGACAACTTCCTTGAATAATGTTGTGGATTTCTGGATGAGAGGAAGAGCTTATATTAACGCAGTAGGGAGTCGGCAGACGTGTTTCGTGGCGGGGAAAAATGAGGGAAATATAGAAGAAGGAAGGTAGGGTGAAGAAAATGGAGAAAGGGAGAGGAAAGACGAATAATAAGAGGAAGAAGAGAGGAAATATGAAGAAAATGGAGAAAGGGAGAGGAAAGACGAATGAATAATAAGAGGAAGAAGAGAGGAAATATGAAGAAAAAGGGAAAGCTTTGGGAGACGAATTATGAAGAAAGATAAATAGGTGATGATAACTTGGGATGATGATAAAGGGAAGGCTAGTGGCAAAGAACGAAAAGGGAGGAGATAAGAAAGAAGGAAAAATATGAAAAGAACAAATAGAGATCGATTGAAAAAGAGAAAAGAGATATATAACATAAAAAACATGTATAGGGGAAGGAGAAGGAAAATAGGAAAACAAAAAACTGAAATTGACAGAAAAAGAGAAGAGAAATATAACAAAGAAAATAATGTGAAGGAATGAGTGATGCAACATAGGAAAAAAATAAAAAGAGAGAAAAGAGACGGTAGTGAAAGAAAAAAGAGAGAATGAGTTAAGGTGCAAGACGAATCAATCTGTGTGTGTGTGTGTGTGTGTGTGTGTGTGTGTGTGTGTGTTAATCACGTTCCGAGGGCGGGTTGGGTCAGGTCTGAGGGGCTGATTGTGTTTATCGGGAAGTGACTCAAGAAACAGACACAAGGGAGGGGCTGATATACGCACATAGACAGGCAGGTCATTCAACTTAACACACACACACACACACACACACATACATAGACACACAGACACACACACACACATAGACACACATAGACACACACATACACACACACAACACAATAACAACAACAACTACTACAATAACAAGAACAACAACTACTACTACAAATAATATTACCACTACTACAAATATTACCACTACTACAAATACCACTACTACAAATACTACTACTACTTTTACTACGAAACAGTACACATCTCCACTAAGAAAAAACTAAATATTTACCGGTACGGTATATATACAGTAATATAATCTATGAGAAAGAAATTAGCCCTGGAAAATGTTTGAACTTGTGGCCTAAGAGATGAATGAACCTTCTCACTAAAAGAAAATAACATTACATCTGGACGAATAAAAGCATGAATGAACGAATGAATGAATGAATGAATGAATGTCTAACCCGCCTTGGTAACAATCGAGAACGACTTTTAGATCTACGAAAACTATAATAACATCAACATAATGAAATAAACTGAGTAATTGGGGAATGAACTACGAGCCTAAACTAAAGTAATGATGGCTTGTTAGAATGTGAGGAATGGAATCTTTGCACATTAACAGTACATTAAGTTTCAGTCTTGGCATGTGGGATGAAGATTAATACATCCTGAATAACGGGGGGGTGGGATACTTTAGACCTCGAGGGGGGGGAGGGGGAGCGATAAAATGTATGTGTATATGTGTGTGTGGGGGGGGTGTATGTGTGTGTGTGTGTGTCTGTGTGTGTGTGTCTGTGTGTGTGTGTGTGTGTGTGTGTGTGTGTGTGTGTGTGTGTGCGCGTGTGTGTGTGTGTGTGTGTGTGTGTGTGTGTGTGTGCGTGTGTGTGTGTGTGTGTGTGTGTGTGTGTGTGTGTGTGTGTGTGTGTGTGAGAGAGAGGAAACGGGAAAAATAAATAGTGGAGTTACGTGAAACAGACAGACAGACAGACAGGGGGAGACTGCAACCGAGAGGAAAATAATAATGAAGTAGAAAAAAAATGAATCAGAGGAGTCATTATTCTTACAAAAATAGAAATGATAGAAAGGCAGAGAGATGAAGGATGAGGCGAAACACAGGGGGGGGGAGGGGGGGAGGGAAGATTAAAGGGGGGACACAGGGGGGGGGGAAGGAAGATTAAAGGGGGGGTAGAGCACCTAGAATTAAAAGGGAGAGGGTGGAGGGAGGGGGGGGAATTATTATAGGGAGAGGAATATGAAGAAGGGGGTAGTGGTAGAGCAGATGACAGAGAGAGAGAGAGAGAGGAGAGAGAGGAGGAGAGAGAGAGAGAGAGAGAGAGAGAGAGAGAGAGAGAGAGAGAGAGAGAGGAGAGAGAGAGAGAGAGAGAGAGAGAGAGGAGAGAGAGAGAGAGAGAGAGAGAGAGAGAGAGAGAGAGAGAGAGAGAGAGAGGAGAGAGAGAGAGAGAGAGAGAGAGAGAGAGAGAGAGAGAGAGATGATGTTGATGGTTTTGACGTAAGGAGAAAAGTGCATAGAACAAGAAAGAAAAAACCAAGGGAAATAAATGACTGCTAGATGAAAAGGTTGGATATGAAGACACGAAAGGAAGGGCCAGAAAGGAAAATCAGGAAAGAAAGGAGGAAGTGAGGGAAGGACGTTTAGGGAAGAGAGGGGAAAGAGAGGGAAGAAAGAGAGGGGGAAGAAAGAGAGGGGAAAAAGTTTTGGAAATGACAAGAGGAAAGAGAGGGAATAAAATCTATATATTATAGACAAAATTTTGATTGAAGAAGGAAGAGAAAAAAAGAGTAAACAGAGAAAAATAAAATCATGATAACTGCGAGAGGGTATAGAAAGAAATAAAGGAGAACAGGGCGACACTTTGAGATGAGGAAAAAAGAGAATGAAATTGACAAAAATTCATATATAAAAATGGAAGATGGATGACGGTAAAACTATAAAAGCAGATGAAAAGGTGAGACAAATAAAGGGAAGAAGGATAAATATGGGGGAACGAGATAAAAGAGTTAAATGTGTAGAAGTGGGGAAAAGGGGTGAATGAAAGACAAACAAAGAAGGGGGAAGCAATACACGGATATACGCTGATAAATGAGTGAAGGACAATAATGAATAAAATTGTTGTGAGGAACGGAAGGAGGAAGAGAAATAAACAAAAATATATTGATAGGTGAGAGTAGAACAAGGATGAATAAAGTTGGTTGGAGGTAGAGAAGGAAGAAGAGAAATGAACAGAAATTAAATGATAGACGAGTGAAGAACAAGGATGAATAAAACTGAGGGATGGGGAGGGAAGGAGGTAAAGAAGAGAAGGGTGAAGGCCAAGGGCAGGGAAAGAAGGAAATGGTCCAGACGATATATTATGTTAAAGGACCCTGTGATCGTATACGAAACTTGGAGACTTCTGATTCCTCCTGACCATGCCACGAAACAAGCTCCTTCCATATAAGTGTGCGTGTTTCGTGGCAGTATTTGCAGGACTCCCTAACCTCCAATTTTCTGACTATTTATCAACTTATTTATTTACTAATTTTTATTCATTTACCTACTCTTTAATGTCAATTTATCTATGTATTATCTTACCTATTCACTAATATTTTAAAATCATGTATCTATCAATGTCGAACGAATATTATCAATTTGCTAATCTATCCATAATTATAGTGGAGAAATGAGTGTCTCTGTGTTTACCATTCCATGTCCTCACCTTCAATACGTGGATCAGCTGTGAGGTTGTGTTGAAAGCCTCTGCAGGTGTGAGGAGCAGGAGGCGTGGTTGGGTGGTGGTGGGGGCGTGGGAGTGGTGACAGCACAGGGCGAGGGCGGTGGGTAAGTCAGGGTGGGAAGACTTGAACACTTCCACCACCAGGCGCCCCTCACAACTCACTCCACCTGTACATGTTGGGGTGAGGGAATTAGTAAATCTTATATAGTATACTCGTACAACACAGATTGATTTGACGATTGCTTGATTAATTTGCTGATTGATTGATTAAGAAACAGAAGATTGCTTGATTAATTTGCTAACTGAATGATCGATTGAATTATTGTGATTGCTTGATTGCTAATTGATTGATTTGCTGAATGATCGATTAAGAAACAGATGATTGATTGATTACTTTGCTGATTGAATTATTATTTGCTTGATTTGCTAATTGAATTATTGTTTGATTAATTTGTGGACTGAATGATTAATTGAATGATTGTGATATCTTGATTTACTGACTGAACGATTAAGAGACAGTAGACTGATTGATTAATTTACTGAATGATTGATTGAATTATTGAGATTGATTGATTGGCTGACTGAATGATTAATTGATGAGCATACTGAAGATAAACAAACAAGTAAACACGTAAGAGTCCCGATAATTAACTTAACAGAGAGACGATAACTTATCAGGTAAACACTACCTAAAGGTTCATGGTAATTCACAAGTCATGAGGGAAAATACGCTGCTTGTCATCAATGTGAAGGACGGTGATAAAATACGAGTTGACAAAATACAGTGGGTACAACACGAACAAAGCAAAAGGCATAATGTCTTATTACAAAATACAAAGTTTCACTATACCACTATGAGTCACTTAAGATACGCCTTCGCTTTCAGTATGGAGGGAATGACTAAGGTAGAGAGGCTAACTTATTAGTGAACAACATGAGAAGAGTATAATGAGTAAATTTAATGAGTATAAGCTATGTGAGAACGAGTAGTCGCAGCAATGATTTCAGTAACAATAATTCCACTCAATAGGATATCAACTAAAAATATATATATATATATATATATATATATATATATATATATATATATATATATTTAATTAACTTTACCTGTTACTGCAGCGGCCACATCCTCCTCCACACCCTCCCCTCTGCGTGATTTGTCCTGGGTGTGGCTGGAGGTGTGGCTGTGTTTGTACACTTTTCTCTTGACCCTGTAGTTGGGTATGTGGGTGGGACTCGTGGTGTGACTAGAGATGTGGTTGGGTCTGGTAACAGTGTCCGAATTCTTCCTTTGGTTGATGCTGCTGCTGTTGTTGTGGTTGTTGTTGTTGTTGTTGTGGGCATGACTAGGGAGGCTACTAGGGTCGTT
>JAWZYT010003753.1:35000-40000 GCA_034508575.1 Petrolisthes manimaculis | reverse complement strand
CTGACTAACAACATACACACACACACACACCTCTGACTAACAATGCACACAAATATAACAACTAGGTCACTTTCTTTGCGTGTGTTACGAGTCTAGAATTTAAGAGTGACGGCCGACTCTCTCCTCACCCTAAAGGCAAACAATAGGAGCCTCTTACTACTCACTCTCTCGCTCTCTCTCTCTCTCTCTCTCTCTCTCTCTCTCTCTCTCTCTCTCTCATTTCCTCCATCCTCATGCTAAATCTAAGGCTTCCTTCATCTTGCTATGAGGTGCTTACAGAGGACACCAGTGAATACACACAGAGCAAATAAATCTATAGAACAAAGACAATGGATTGGTAAAATAACTATAGATAAATGCGAGAATGATAATATCAATCTCGCACTTATCTATAAAAAAGTTCTTATACCCTTTATTAACTCAAGCAGTTCTCCTCTAACGTACCATCGTTTTTTAGGGATGACTCAGCTAGTTCAGAAACAGTTAGTCGATTGCCTAATTTAGCTTTAATTCTACTGTACTGTGCATACGTTCTTATTAGGGTGGTTGTATTAAACTTTATCTTCAACGAAAACAATCTTCGCTGTTCAGTTCGCATTATGTTACAATGCGAATATAGCAACGAAGATAAAGTTTAATACGGTACTACCAGCCTTTGTTTTTGGTGATGTGGTCAATACGGTGTGCTCGAGTTAATGTTCCATTCATATGACTAATTAGTTTATGTAATTGACTGATACAAAATAAACTACGAAGGGAATATCTATTTATACTCAGGTTAACGCACACTGTACTGAAACTAATTTATGTACTGTACAATAGTTATTCATTATTCCTTTTCTTTCTCCTGTACCGTCTATTCCTCCACCTTCCCTCCCCTTCCTTCACAGTTCAATATATTTTCTTCGGGTCTTCTTGATCACCGATATCCTCTTATCTAAATTTCCCACTAAATGTTCACTATTTTTCCATCCTATATTACCCATTTTGTTCCCGACATTACCATCTTCTGTTCATATGGTTTTCTGTCCCCCTCTCTTATGTCCCCTTCCCCTCATATATTTCCCTTTATCTTCCACCACCTCTGCAGCTCTCCATTTACACGTATCTTTCCCTTCCCCACTGCTCCCCTTTCTTCTGGTCATTCATCAGTCTTCCACTCCCTGTCTTGTCCCCTCCTTGCTCCCCTTCCACCCAACCACCACCACTACATCCCTCTGAGTAGCTTGAGTGACAGTATGGTGTTGGATGGAAGCAGTAGGTGGGGTAGAAGATGCACGATCATATCCTCCTGTCACTCACTTTTTCACTCACTCACGTCATACAAAGTAGGTAACGGAATAGTCTAGACGTCTGGCTGAAGTCGAGGGGAGTAGGTTGTTTCTTCACTCAAACACACACACACACACACACACACACACACACACACACACACACACACACACAATAGGGGATGGTATATTCGCACATTTTCTTAATACACACACACACCCACACACACAAAACCATTCGAACAAGACATTTGTACACACACACACACACACACACAAAACCATTCAAACAAGACAGTTGTATACTTTCACACACACATACACACGCTTAACCTTGGTACATCACGCCACCTTTGCACACACAGCAGTTCCAATCTCTCACACACACACACACACACACACACACACACCACTTCAGCACTACACTCATCAGTACAGACAACACATCAGCGGCTCCCACGGCTCTGATCACTCACCTCTGTTCTTCCATTCATTTCAGCTCCCTTGGACAACGAGTCAAACATACACATAATTATCATCCTTGTCTGTCAATAATGTTATGGAATATCCTGTTCACTAACTAACACGAGTGAAGCTTTACATGACTTTACGCAAACACCATTTTATATACACATGTTTTTTTTTCTAAAGATACAAACGTCTTGCCTGCAAAAAAAAGACGTCTCACAAGGTAGGCCTACCCAGTCAACCATTATACAAATTAGTAATACGAGATTTATTTTTCGAGGGTGAGAACTGAACCAACGAAAAAAAAAAAAATCTTCACTTTAACACCTGGTGAGTCTGGCGTAAAACAAAGTGTTGGTGCGAATGGAGAAGTATTTATACAAGTCCCTCACACTCTATGCCTCCTGCCCTCACACACACAACACGAGGTGGGGGGCGGGGGTCGGGGGACGGGGGGGGGGGAGTCAAAATATTTTCACCGGAACAAAGTGATGTGGTGAAAATTCCTGGCGATGAACAATCAAACTTTTTTCTAATCATTGTTTAACTTTAATGAACGAATTGATTTGTCTCACTTTCATGGATCAAACGTGGAGAATTCGTCGTGTGTTAAGTTTCTATGGAGGTTTCCCATTCTCTAATAATGGAGACAAGTTAGTGAAGTCAGCTTAATTTACGGCTCTTAAAACACCAGAGTCCACACGAGCCCCTCACTGTGTTCTGAAGTATCAAAGTCTCACAGCAAAACCCACAAAAAAACACTAAGGCACAGTAAACACTAATCTTGGTCGTCCTACACATATGCCAACACACCTGTTTATTATTTTCGACTCCGTTCTACTCGTGAACTCACTTTTTTTTTTTTTTTTTTTTTTTTTTTTAGCAGCTGAAGATTATGCTTCCTATTTCCTTAAGTATATACCACTGTTCAGGGATGCTATAGTCCTTAATCCCAACCAAGTGAGAGGAAGGGTTAAACAGTTAATTAAATGAGTATCTCTACGCATCTAATTCTACAGTGAGACAAAGGCAAGTGTCTACAGTGTCGAGTTGGTAATACTGATGATGCGGGCAGAATGAAATCCACACCAATATTATACTTATCATAGGGGTGACGTCACGTTTAGTTGTTATCCAGAGACTGATTATATTGTGTGTTCGCTCCATTAAATTATAACTATATACATCAGCCTATACTCACTGACTTACTCGATTAAAGAACGTTTGTGGTGCTTTAAAAAATTACACTCAAACGTTCTCTTGTTGTGAAAATGTTGGCTATGTTTATATGTCAGATGTGTGAATGTTTTGTACTTGTTGTGTGTGTTTACATGTCATACTAGTGAATGGGTTAGTGCCTGGTGGGAATATGTTTGTGCGTCAGACTTGGGAATGAACACGTCTGTATGCATTACCCAGCCACAGTCACTATAAATACCCACTGGTAAATAAGTCGAAAAAAAAATGGTTACATCTCTACAGCACATCAGTAACTTGTAGAAATTCTAAACATTAAAATTTTCAGGCCACCTCCATTTATCTTTAATTCCATATTCATGTTTTTGTTATTCCTTCAAAGGCCATATTTCCTACTCTTTACTCCCCCTCATCTGAACTGAAGAGATTGCCTTTACTGTATGAGGATAATGAGGATAATGACGGGTGTATGGTGGTGTAGGTTATGATAGCCACTGGGTTAACCACTAGCCTACAGGAATTGGGGCTGAACTACTAACAAAATATGGATCAAAACGACTGTGATTTTTCATTTATTTTCACTGTTTACATTATCAATATACATTTCAAAATTTCTAGCCTGGTACCGAGTAAATGAAACAACAACAACAACAACAACAACAACAACAACAACAACATATTTACTGTAACCGTACGAACATAAGTCACACCTTCGTTCTCGTCTTGACATTCCATAACTTGTCTTAATAAAATAATACCAAAAATCAAGCCACAACTACAACTATAAGCCCGTCAATCATCTTGGTTCACTCATCTTCCGGACATGACTTTCGTGCCTGACTGTACATCGTTAACGAGTGTCATGACCCCCGTGAAAATAGGCGAGGTAAACAATAGGCAGGTGGACGGACAAGTCATAATATTAGTGAAGGTTGTAATGAGGTGAAGAGGCAGGAAAGGAGAGGGATGTGAGGAAAGGAGAGGGATGGGAAGAAAGGAGAGGGATGGGAGGAAAGGAGACTGATGGGAGGAAAGGAGAGGGATGGGAGAAAAGGAGAGGGAAGGGAGGAAAGGAGAGGGATGGGAAGAAAGGAGAGGGATTGGAAGAAAGGAGAGGGATGGGAAGAAAGGAGAGGGATGGGAAGAAAGGAGAGGGATGGGAAGAAAGGAGAGGGATGGGAAGAAAGGAGAGGGATGGGAAGAAAGGAGAGGGATGGGAAGAAAGGAGAGGGATGGGATGAAAGGAGAGGGATGAGAGAAACCTAGTGAGGAGTCGAGAGTAATGAGAGAAAGGAAGGGAGAGAGGTAGGATGAGAGAAAAAGGAGGAAAAATAGGAAGGAAAACAATGAAAACGCGAGGTAAGCAAAGAATGATTAAAGGAGAGACTTTCTAGTTGATGAATTGGAAGGCGTCTGATTCCACCAAACTATGCCACGAAACAAGACCAGATTGACAAAAATAAAGGTGACATGTTGCCTGGAATAGTTTGGAGGAATCAGTAACTTTCCAATTTACCAACAAGAGAATCTCCCCTTAAATGATCGAATAAAGGGATTAGGGATGGGGAAGTAAATGAATTCAACCCCTTAACTAAAATCCCGAGACACTAACAACACACACACACACACACACACACACACACACACACACACACACACACACACACACACACACACTTAATTAACAACATCATCATTTTATATCCTTACACATCGTCTTTCAGGATAACCCAAAATATTTACTGTGTTTATATAATATACCAACGTAACCTTCTCATATCACCTCTGCCTCTCAAGTCACCTCCTTCAACCTAACCTTTTCCTCCTATCACTCGACACTCAGCCACATCCTCTCTCTCTGACTCGTCCCTCACTACGACACCACCCACCCACCCAACCACGCAACTAACCACGCACTTCACACCCACTACACCACCCACCCAACCACGCACTTCACACCCACTACACCACCCAACCACGCACTTCACACCCACTACACCACCCACCCACCCACGCACTTCACACCCACTAAACCACCCACCTAACCACGCACTTCACACCCAC
>JAWZYT010003753.1:0-27500 GCA_034508575.1 Petrolisthes manimaculis | reverse complement strand
GGGAGATAGTTAATAGAAGTACAGGGGGAGGAAATATAAAGGGGAGTGGAAATGATAGCAAGGTGAGGAGGAGAAACCAGGAGGAGAGGATTGGCAGAGCTGGAAGAGGAAGAGAGAGGCAAGGGGAGACGTGTGAAGAAGAGAAGAGGCAGGGATGAAAGTAGGGAGGGAGCAAGAAGAGGAAATAAAAAGGAAATGAGGAAGTGGGCGGTCAGGGGAGAAAGGAGAGTGATGAAGACAGCAAGAAGATGAACGGGAAGGGGAAGGAAGCAGACGAGAGAAGATCAGACAACAAGATGAAGAAAGGGAAGCGGAACGATTAGAAAGAGAATAATTATGAATGGAGTCAAGGCAGCAAGGAGGAGAAAGAATGAGAGTGTAGGAAAGGAAGAAGAGAAAAGAAGAATACACTAATGAAGGAAGGAGAGAATAGAAAAAGACACCAAAGAGAGGAAGAAGAGAAAAAAAGACACCAAAGAGAGGAAGAAGAAAAGAAAAAGACACCAAAGAGAGGAAGGAGAGAAAAGAAAAGACACCAAAGAGAGTAAGAAGAGAAAAGAAAAAGACACCGCTGATAGGAAGGAGAATAAGAACGCACCCAATGAGAGGAAGGGGAATGAAGCAGAATGGACACGGGAGCCACCATATAAAAGAGTTCTGGGTAATTACCAAGCTCAATACCACAAATTCCAATCATTGTAGTACGGGGGAAAGCTTTCTTTTGTCACTGGAAACAGGAGAAGAGAGGAGGCAGGAGAGGAGAGGAGAGGTGAGGAGAGAAGAAAAGGAGATAAGGCAGGAAAGTAAAGGGGGAGGAGAGGCAAAGAGAGGAAAGGAGAGAAGCAAGGAAAGAGGAAGAGAGAAAAGGAGGGAGGAGAGAAGCAAGGAAAAAAGCAGGAGAGGAAAGGAGGAGAGAAAGCAGGAGAATGAAGGGGGAGGAGAGAAGGAGTTGGAGAGTGCGAAAATGAATGAAAGAAGGGAGAATAACTCAATACAATTAGTGGACCATGTGAATGAAGAATGAAGGAGAAAGAATAAGTTAATGTAATGAATAACGTAAGGGGAATAACGACGCCAGGTAGAGGATTAATTGAAGGAATAAGTGAAGGTAAAGGAAGCTGAAGAAATGAGAGGAATAAAAACTGAATGAAAGAATAAACAGGGAAAATGAGAGGGCATGAATTACTGAAGAAAGGATTAACGTAAGAAGAGAGTATATAAATTAGAAAAGTTGATGCTGAGAATTAGTGTGGGGAAGGATGGAAGTTGAGGGGGTGAGAATAATTGAGGTTGGATAACGATGGATGCTGGGGTAGGGTAGATTGTGTGAATGAGGATGGGAAAGGATGAAGATTGGGGACAGGATGGGGTAGGGAAGGATGGAGGCTGGGATCAGGATGGGGTAGGGGATGCCATTGAGGGTGGGGAAGGATGGAAGCTGGGGTCGGGGATGGGTATGGTAGGGTAAGGGGTGCGAATGAGGATGGGGGTTGGGGACAGGGTTAGGGTGGGGCTGGGTATTGGAATGTGGGGGTACAAACAAGACATTCCCCCCGCCCCATCCCACCCCGCCATGCTTCCTGTTACACCTCACATGCTGTTAGGTAGGTATAGGTACTCCCTTACCACACACCTCTCAACCCCCACCTCTCCCATACCATCCCTCAATCATTATTTGTTTGTTCATATATATTTTTTTTGTCCTGTCTCTCCTTCCTAATACTTTATCATTCTTTTCTTACCCCTTTCTTCCTATAACTCCCTCCCATTCTTTTCTTCACTCTAAGAGGAGATTCATTGTCTTGTTGATAACTTAGTGGGCTTCTGATTCCTCCTAACTATGGCAGAAAACAGACGCCCTCGTTGGTACTAACAGGGGTATATGTGTGTCGTGGTGTAGTTTGGAGGAATCATAGACCTTCCAATTCACCAACAAAAGACTCCTCTCCCCTTAATCAGCTTCTTCCTTCCGTGTGTCGTCCCCTTCTTTCCTCTCCTCCTCCCCCCCCCCCCCCCGACCGCTCTCACTTTCCATTCAACGTCTTATCGACCGACTTCCGCACTTTTCCTCGGCCTCTTATCCATATCCGTCCCTCAAACACTCGGTAACTTTCACACTTACTTCCTCCTTCTCCTCCTCTTTAGTGTGTGTGTGTGTGTGTGTGTGTGTGTGTGTGTGTGTGTGTGTGTGTGTGTGTGTGTGTGTGTGTGTGTGTACAGTACCTGGTGCCTAGTAAAGAACATAAATCTAGTCTAGTGTCATTACAATATAAGTACCGTTGTATCATTTCTTCAACAATCAATGGAGTACATAAGCTACAATTATAAATACATCCTGTGATGTATCATAGTATCATATGTATGTAATGCCACAACAACAACAACACAACATCTTTGGCATTGTGTAATTTTAATGAACACTAAAATACGACCAAAATGGGAAGATCATTATATATTTCTGTGATCATGACTCGAACCTATTGTGCCAGTATTAGAATTTGAGAGTCAGTCAGAGTTCTTCAGTTAAGGGTAGTCAGAAAATTGGAGGTAAGCGAGTCCTTCAAATAATGACACAATGGATGGAAGGAGAGTGTTTCGTAGTATAGTTAGTAGGAATCAGAAGCCTCCAATTCTCATACACAAAAATATGGTCCTTAAATAAATCATAAAGAGTAAATCATGATACAGTGCTAGAAATTGTTTACTAAAAAAATATTTATCCACCGCTGGAGGATTAATTAAGATGAAGGTTTTAACTACTTAGGATATGGATTGATAATTATGGTGACCGGTAAAATAATCTGGTGATATTAGTTAGATAATTATGCAAGACGTCAATCGTGAATGAAGGGCGAAAACCAAAACAATGTCTACTCGGAGCAGTATTTTTTTCATGCAGGGCTAACCTCGACCCTGTTTAATTGGACGACGAGCTGACGACGATACGAATGGGAAAATAATCACGTAAAAAAAAAAATCCCTTATGACAGGCCTACACGGGTGAAATAACTCTCTCTCACTGTCTCTCTCTCTCTCTCTCTCTCTCTCTCTCTCTCTCTCTCTCTCTCTCATAAAACCTCTTAATAACTCTCGTGCGTCTAGTCACAGAAAAAATTAAAATGGTATATAATTGAATCCCCCCGCCCCACCTCCCCCCCTTCAGCCCCCAACTTCTCCACACGGATGGCTGTCTCGACAACTTTTTTTTTTTTTTTCTGGAGGGTCTAAAGAAGCCTTGGATGATGGAGCCTCTTCCTTCTCACGGCCTAATGGGCTAAAATAAATACGAAAGAAGAGTGGGGGAATCCATCAAGTCGGTTGTCTTTTTCCTTCGCACGATACATATACGAGCGAAAGAAATCCATCAGAACCTTCATCAATTCAGTCATCTTGGAGAAAAAAAAAAAAAAAAAAAAAAAATAGGGCATCCACTAAAGTCTGTCATTTGGTCACTTTTCCTTTCTAATTGTGTGGGCTCGTCCAGGTGTATCGATGGTGTCTGTCCCTTCCCATATCACGTATTGTACACTCTCCCTCTCTACGTGGATTAGTTAATAATTCTTGGACTCTCTCTCACACACACACACACACACACACACACACACACACACACACACACACACACACACACACCAGATTCATCAAATGTTAAAATTATAAAAACACAGATGCACACACACACACGAATAATGAAATGTTAAAGTTAGTACACACACACACATATACCAGAATAATCAAGTGTTATAATTATAAAAACAAACACACACACACACACCAGAGTATAGAATGATGACATGGGTGATCAAGCGAAAGTCCCCCCTCCCCTTCCCCCCCCCCCATGGCAGTACCAAGTGTTAGGCTGGTGTTAAGAAATGACAAAAATAACAACAACACAAGGCGTATACCGTGTAATATCCGCTATGACACACCTCACTAATCATTCCACAACATACACCTCCATCCTCTATCTATCCATCCAGCCATCCGTTCAGTCAGGTCCACTTTCCTATCTCTACTCGTCTTCCTCCACTGTCCTTCCTTCCTTCCTTCTCTCTCTCTCTCTCTCTCTCTCTCTCTCTCTCTGGATGCTTCTTTGTTTGCTTCCCTCTCTATTAATAACTCTCTCCCTTTTTCTCTCCTTGACTTTCTCCTTTCCTACCTTCCTTCCCTCCTTTTTTCTCTTCTCTTTCTCTGATAAAGTTACAATGTTTTCAAAGCATTATCGACCAGTACTGCATCTTATATAATAGTAAGGCGTATGTAACTAATAGTATATATATAAATGAACCTCTTAAACTAACTTGTACATGAAGATAATTCCACATATAATAAATAACTTCATGATAGTTAAGAATCTCTCTCTCACTCTCTCTCTCTCTCTCTCTCTCTCTCTCTCTCTCTCTCTCTCTCTCTCTCTCTCTCTCTCTCTCTCTGACAGACACGGCTCACTAGTTCTGACTCACATCCTCTTCTATTGTTTCACCAAGCGACTTTATAACTTGTTTCGATGATTACCGTCACACCAGTCGACGATGAGTCACTATGGTGGGTGCAAGAAATGGAAGTGGTAAAACATCACGTCCTCACTAAGTAACTATCCTGTAGGTTTGTCTACATTGCCTTACTTAATGTCTGTCTCTCTCTCTCTCTCTCTCTCTCTCTCTCTCTCTCTCTCTCTCTCTCTCTCTCTACTTAACATTCAGTTTAACAGTTTAACATTACACTTCTAAATTTCTAGCTTCATAAAGCCAGTCACTTTTTCCTCAAACACTTTTCTCCCCTCAAGTTTAATTAACATGTATGTTTACCATTATAATTCTAAACTTCATCAAGAAAAAAACTTTTTCCTCTAACCCAATACTCCCAGCAAGTTTAACATTACAATTCTAAACTTCACCAAGCCAAACACATTTTCTCCCTTCACTACCCCATTCTAACTATCCCTTCCCGGTACAGGTGTTCAATGGTAGTGGTGGTGGTGGCAGTAGTAGTGGTAGTGGTAGTGGTGGGTTATTGATCAGTGTTGGCCAAGCTGGGACCTGGCTTCGACACCTTGAGTAATACAGGGGCGTTAGAGAGGCGCCACACTGACTGGATTGATGTCTTGTCTTACCTTAACCTTGCCTTCAACCTGTCCTGCCTTGCCCCCTTGCCTTACTTTACCCTTCAACCTATGCTGCCTTACCTTGTCTTCCTTTACCCTTCAACCTGTCCTGCCTTACCTTGTCTTACTTTACCCTTCAATCTGTCCTGCCTTACCTAGCCTTACTTTACCCTTCAAATATCCTGTCCTACCTTGCCTTACTTTACCCTTCAAATATCTTGTCTTACCTTGCCTTACTTTACCCTTCAACCTGTCCTGCCTACCTCCTCGTTTAACTAACCTTGCCCTGCCTAACCCTATAACTTATCCTGCCTACCCTTTCCAACCATTCCTGCCTCCAATCTCTTCGTTCAACTTACCTTGTCTTGCCTAAACCTTCAAACTGTCCTGTCTAGATTTCCCTACGTCATATGCCTACCTTCTCCTCGTTAAATTTGCCATCCTAATTTCTGGCTATCCTGTACTAACCTTTTAACGTGTCCTACCCTCCTTTCCATCTTTATATTCCTTTTTATATGTCCACGTCTAAACTATATTTTTGTCTCCTTACTCTACCAAATTCTCTTCTACGTGTCGTGTTAACCGTTCCTTCTTTCCTATCAACTTTCTATCTGTCTTTCATCTCTTCTACCCGTCCTACCTACCTACCTACCTACCTACATATGGCTTACCTAGCCTACCTGCAAGTCTACCCGTTGAGAATTAATAACAAATTGGACCACCCACACTTCCCTGTACCCTAACCCTCACCATCACAACATTCACTCACTCTACTTGTATTTACTAAAGGTTCTATCACTGTAGCAACCATTCCCTTGGCTCTCCTTCCTTCCTTCCATTATCATCCATACAGTCTCGGGCTATACACTTATTCAGCTTACAGCCACCCATTATTTCCTCTGACTCTCCGAAAACAGACTGAGGGATGGAGAAAACCCCATTCAGACCGTCTAGAGGGCGAAGAACATGTGCTGGTGTAACATGTGCCTGTGTAATATCCCCCTCTCGTCCACAGGTGTAGGAGTATACAGGTGTCCGCTGCTGTTAACTGTATGATGAGCCTGGTTACACTTGCACCAACCCACGTCTCCCTCACCACTAACATATATACAGTACAGGTAACGAGTGAAGAGCAGGATGGGTATACTATTTTTTGTATGTAACTATACTGTGATATTTGATTCCACACCTGTCTTTCGGAGAACTAACATATATCGGCATTAAAATATATTACTTAGTAGAATAAAATAAGGTCAAGAAACTATGATATTTTCGATGTAAGGGATCAAACACAAATCACAAAGTAGTAAAAGTTAAAGTTAGGTGTACAATAATACAAAAAATCAAACAGTAACATTACAATAATTATAGACCAGAATGAAAGAAAATTGTACACTGGTCTTTACCAACTCACTCGTCTCTCTAGGGAGTGGAAGGTTTTTATGAAGCAGACAAGTTATCCTCCCAAACAATGAAATCAAATTCAGGTAAGGTGTCATAAAAGTGGGCGAATCCAATTTCTTTCAAGTGTAGCTTGTTGTCATAAAGCAATTTGTAGGGTAATAAGGTGAGCCTTGACATGTCTCCCACTCTCACCACTTTCCCTGTCACTTCCCTGGTTCATATGACACCCTTTCTACCCTCAAGGTCGGTCGTAGAGTACAGTCTAGGAGGACAAGTTATGTCACAACTATTTCTGTATATAAATGTGTATGAGTGTATGTCTGATAAAATGGACGCTTTGAATCTTTGATATGTCACACAATATAGTTAGGTGTACACTTAAATAATAATTGGCATTCATTCCCTCAAAATTCCACGAACGTCAAGCTACATCTATAATGAAGGGCATTGGGAAAGACCAACTTCTGCCTCTGACTGTTGTGTATAAAGTACCTGCCTGGGTACGTGTGTGAAAACCAGGACGTGTTCCAGTCTACTGATTCTTAAGGGACACAGTTTCGCAACACATAACTGCCTCGGGGTGTTTCTTAATATTGTGTAAACCCAACCAAGCAACTCGTAGGGTGTTGCTGACCTCACTCTCAGCTGCATGATATTGTTAATGTTGTCAAAATTTTCTTCCTGAGTTGTCTATTAATGAGTGTATTGCTATTATTATTATTATTATTATTATTATTTTATGTACTCTGATTTCGTGGAGTTTCCAAGTTCTTTCACTCATAAGAATTGTCAGGCCATAAGTCGATAATTGTTGGGTTCATATTTCACGGATGGAGAGAAAATATGACTTTGACACTGACCCAGTTTGTTATCTTGGTGGCTGTACACTCAACAACTAGCATTTGTAACAAGTCATGATACTAATCTTATGACACCGTACCGGTACAGAACAGAGTTTCAAAAATTAGTACAAGAACTAAAGTTTCAAAAAGTATATATAGAACTAAAGCTGTATTTACTTATGTATTTTTCGAACGAGTGTGCAAGGCTCTTATACCCAATCAATGAACAAACACACCAGGCGTATATTTGCAACATGTAGACACGAAACATATTGAAGCAACAACAGCACAAAACTTCCAACTCAAGGTCAGGTAATAAATGCAAAGCCATCAATCAGGAACTACTCAATACTCACATTACAAACCCAACCAACCACCACATACCCACCAACCAACCAACCAACCAACCAACCCCTTCCTCCCCCCTGTTGTGGCGCCAAGGCTGGTGGGGGTGGGGGTAGTACCAGTCTCAATCGATTGACGACTTCAAAACACGACTGACATATCAACCAACTCAATTTAATTTATATGAGGTCAAATGTTGTGTCACTGCTTGATTAATGATTCACAAGACACTGATAACAGCATCTGTGTTGAAGGCGTCTTGTTTGTCATAATTTGGAGAAATATGCAGACTCCAATTTTTCGATTTTTTGGCTTTAAATCAACAGACACTGACGTCTAATCCTACACCCTCGTCAAGTCAATGTTTTAATGGCTGATACACCCTTCTTGTTCGCAAGGGTTATAAATAAAGTAATGGGATTGTTGCATGTCACAGGGGTAATATTTCTAGCGGGGGTCTGCACACAATATTTCTAAGGCACTGGGTTACTGTAATGAAAAATCACTACACTGAATTAAACATATCAGTGGGGAGAACCATAATAATTTCAGTAGGGGATGTGATGATCGCAAAGCTTCCTCTTCTCCTGTAAGTAATGTTTTCTTCATCATCACAGTCACCATTGCACATTGCAGTCTTAACTCTCGTCATCATTACAATGTCCTGCACATCACATTATCAATATAATCGTCATTACCATAAGCCATAATCATCATCACAGTTATTAAATTATCAACAGTGTCATCGTTACACACACACACACACACACACACACACACACACACACACACACACACACATTCATTTACGCACCAAAACTCAATTTACTCAATACAACTACCTTAGCAAACACATGTATTCTTTAGCTACGGTGGTATGATAAATGGCTAGCCAGTCAGCCAGAAAGCCAGTCAGTCAGTCAGCCAGCCAGCCAGCCCTTCACAGTAGCCACAAGTCAACCAACCAAGACAATGCATACCACATATCCCTGCAAAAAGTACACCAACTCGTGATAATTGGACACTATTTTGTAACCATTACCCAAGTGAAAGCAAAGGCTGAATTCACCCCTTGGAGGAGGAGGAGGAGGAGGAGGAGGAGGAGGAGGAGGAGGAGGAGGAGGAGGAGGAGGAGGAGGAGGAGGAGGAGGAGGAGGAGGAGGAGGAGGAGGAGGAGGAGGAGGAGGAGGAGGAGGAGGAGGAGGCAGGTTGAGGTATGTACGTGACTGAATATAATGCTCACCTGAACCTTCATATAATATCATTCAGCAAGTAAGGAGTTTCTCTCATTTCTCTATGATTGTCTGTCTGAGAGTTGCCAATAGAAATAACAAAAATTGGAATCCAGTCTGTAACAAGGATGGATTAAGGAAGACAACTTTTTTTTCTCTTTATTGAACTGGGGGTGGGGGGTTTCTTCTTAAGTTGATAAAAGCATTATGGTATACATACAATAAATTGCCTATCACTGTCATCAGCTTATGGAAGAGAGTTTTTAGTGGGTTTTTTCTTAAGTTTATAAAAGCTTCACTATCATCAGATGAGAGAAAGTCTTCCTTCCTTCACATGAAACTGTATCGGTGCTTGTTCTTCAGTAAATACAATAAAGTTACTTTTTCACAAACCACACGAGGAAAATCTGTAACAATGAATTCCTCCTCCAAAGTATGCCAGGAAACAGGACCAGGTGTACAAAACTAATGGTAGATATTGTCTGGAGTTATCAGTTGCTCCAGATTTACCAGCAGTGTACTTCCCCCTTAACATGACAATGGCCGCCAATTTGTGATTTAATGATATGGATAAGTATAGGCGCTTTTATTCCTCAAAAAATATAACCTTGTGACTGGTGTAAATATCAGGGACTACATGTCAATCATTACACCAACATTTGCTAATATAAGGTTGACTCTGGGTGACAAGTAAAGACTTTATACATTATGATGAAAGAGCGTTGACCTTTCGTGTTGGTGTGTCTCTGTTAACTGCCTGAGGGCAATACTTGACCTAATATATCAGATAATTTTACACACACAAACATACACATACGTTGATTGATCTCATTATGACTTGCATATGTCTGTATGCAATATAACAAGTACATAATTATATAGAGCTCTCCAGAAAATAAATAAATACATAAATAATATAAAATAAATGAACCTAGTTGTACTGAAACTGGGCCCACATATACTCAGTTCAGTACTCCTAGCTGCTGGAGGAGGAGGAGGAGGAGGAGGAGGAAGCAAGATGGTCGAGGAAGGCATTAGAAAGCAAAGAGGAAGAGCCTTTATTTATTACGGGACCGACTGACTGTGCGGTGCGTGGCGGAGGGTTGGTGAATAACGCGAATGATTTACGCTGTCATGGCTCAGACTAGGGGACGTGAAAAAGAGGGTCAGTGAATGGTGATGGTGAGGCGAATATGGAAGATTGAATAGTGTTGTTGGTGGTGATAATGTTATGGCGGTGGTGGAAGAACTAATGGTTGCAAACGTCAGTAAGTAGTGGTGGTGGTGGTGTCAAAATAAAGATAAATAGTTGTGGTGTTATGGTGGTCATGATGCATAGTTAAGGCAGAATATTAGTGATGGTGTAATGGTATAAGTGGTGATACAAACTCAATGGTAGCAGTGCAATGAGATGTAGTTGGATGGTGACACGATGTAGGTAGAATGGCTAATCTAGAAGAGGGATGGTAGCAAAAACAAGCAGCATTCAGTAAACGCAAAGATTATAATCATTTTTATCGTGTTATTTTAGGGGAGAAGAATGTGATTTTCCCCACAGCTATGCATAATTATACTTTAAACCATAAAACCTTAAACCATATATCATTCCACACTCTAATATAAAGTATTTATATATCAAATCATACACCATTACCCACTCAATGATAAAATATATACATCTCAATCCATACACCACTACACGCTCACAAGTTATAATAATTACATCTCAAATCGCACACCATTACACACTCAAGTCGAAATATTTACACCTCAAATAATTCATCACTTGTTTGCTTTGCTAAGGTTGTCCGTCGGTTTCGATGATGACGTCACTACAGACTCACAAGCTGTAATAAGTATAGGCTACATCTCAAATCATTCATCACTGCAAATACAATATATAATAACAACACACTATTATCATCTACACATCCTCTCCGATTTCCTACTAATGGATGAATGGTAGAGGGATGAGGTGAAGGGATGGGAGAAAGAAAGGGGAAGGGATGGGGAAGGGATGGGTGAAGGAGAGGTAGGGAAGGGTGAATGGGAGTGGAAGGGGAGGGTAAAGGTTAGGGGGAAGGTATGGATGAAGGGAAAAGGAGGGATGAAAGGAATTGGTGAAGGGATGGATGACGGGGAGAGGTAGGGAAGGGATCTGAGAAGGTGAGAGAGAAGATGGAGGAGCCAGAACAACGCAACAACGACATAAGATCGAGTGAAGCACCCCACGGAACAATGAATCCTGCCTGACCTGACCTGGAAATTGGACCCCAGGTTGTGTTGAACCCCGAGCCGTAAATGGTGGAGGGAAGAGTGTCGAGAGAAAAAAATATATAAGTTACGAGTGGAGGTGAGGCAAGAAGTGATGTGGAAATTACACAAGTTTATATTGAAAAGAAATGGTCGAGTGATTGAAAAAGAATATGAGGAACTGTCTCCACCACAAAGGGAGAATCTCAACCAAGAAATTTTCTGATAAAAGGACGGGAGGAAGGAGTGTGTTAGGAAGAATAAAGGGTTATGAACAAAATGAGACACACTATAGACAACACCATTGAAATCTTATACAGCTGCCTTAACAACAAACGTATGTAAACTAACATTCACATTCGTAATTATATGGGTATTTTATCTCTTACTGCCATCCGGTTACGTATTAACAGAGGGTATCATAAGTGTGTGTGTGTGTGTGTGTGTGTGTGTGTGTGTGTGTGTGTGTGTGTGTGTGTGTGTGTGTGTGTGTGTGTGTGTGTGTGTGTGTGTGTGTGTGTGTGTGTGTGTGTGTGTGTGTGTGTGTGTGATGAAAGATAGTGGCTAGGGTCAAGGCAGGGTGGGTGATGTGTTGAGAGATGAGTCAGGGAGGGGCAAGAAGAGAAGGAACGAATGATGGTCAGAGGAGAAAGGATGGTGGTGATAGAGATGCAAGACAAGCAGAGAGGGATAGATGAATAAAGAAAGTATGGATGGAGAGATAAAAAAAAAATGAGGGATGAACAGAAAAGGTACATATAGAAAGAGAATAGATTGAATAAGAAAAAAGGTAAGTGGGTAAAGAATTGGAGAAGGAATGAAATGAGGGAGGAATAGAGAAGGGACAGATAGAAAGAGAATAATTAGAAGAAAAATTATAAAGGTGGACAATTAGAGAAGGAAGGAATGTACAATTTTAGGAATGGAGAGGATATGAAGGTTGGAGATAAAGAGGAATGGAAGGAAAAATGGAAAGGGGGAGAGGAATGGAAAGGAATTGAGGGGCGGGGGGAAGGATGGAAGGGAATAAGAAGAGATGGAATGAAGTGGAGTGAGGGAAGAATAAAAAAGGATTGGATGGAGGGAAGAAGTGGTAAAAAGGAAGGGAAGGAAGGATGAAAAGGAATGGAGGGAGGAAAGGATGAAAAGGAATGGAGGGAGGAAAGGATGAAAAGGAATGAAGGGAGGAAATGATGGAAAGGATTGGAAGGAGGGAAAGATGAAAAGGAATGGAGGGAGGGAATGATAAAAAAGGATTGGAAGGAGGGAATGATAAAAAAGAACTGGATGGAGGGAAGGAAGGGTAAAAAGGAAGGGAAGGAAGGATGAAAAGGAATGGAGGGAGGGAAGGGGGGAAGGGGTGGGGGTTATAGAGAAGAGGGTGAGGCTGACGGACTAAGCAAACAGTGACACACCCACACGCCCATCACGTCCCCAACCCCGCCCATCACCAGGTACACACACGGATATCTACTGTATATATTTTAACACTCGTACACACACAGATGTATACCAATCACACTGTAATAAACCAATACACTTTAATACACACATATATATGCATAATGGTCCTGTAAACATTTTAACACTATCAATGTATATTAAAAATTGCAACTTTCAAAACTTCAAAAACGCTAATTTATGCAAATTTATACAATTTTTAACGATTTTACTATAAAATGTGGCATCATGGTGTGGGTGGGGGCGTGGGGTGGGGTGAGCGAAGCGAGCAGCGCCGCAGGCAAAAGCACCCACGGCGTAGCCGTGGCTGGCGAAGCCAGTGCTTGTCCTTTATAATTTTATATACATTACACATATAATTATACACTTTCTACTGTACATACAGAAAAAATGTACACCTCTACTGATGTTTAAGTGATAAGAAGCCAGGCACAATGTACAGTACAGTACATACACAGTTGAAAACACACACATGTACAATACACTAAAGTCCATCTGCATTAAAGGAAACGTATCGGTACACATCTTTGTATACAGACGAGCACATGCCAATCAATACACACACACACACACACACACACAGTGTATACAAACGCTGTATACATACTCGGAACACATTAACCTACTTCAACAAACACTAATATTTTTCTTGATAACACTCATGCCCACGGTAAAAAAAAAGGCTTCTGGTTGAGTGAAATGAAGTTGTGGTGAGGCGTGGGAATGAGTAATGAGGCGTGGGAGAGTGGTGAGGAGTGGGAAAGTGGGGAGGAGAGGGAAAGAGTGGTGAGGAATGGTGAGGAGTGATGAGGAGTGGGAATGAACGGTGAGGCGTGGAACTGAACGATTAGGAGTAGTGAGGAGTGGGAATGAATAGAGAAGCGTGAGAATGAATGGTGAGTATAGGCTAGTAGGAATAAGGGATAAGAAGTGAAGCTTGGGAACGAGTGCTGAGATGTAAAAATGCTAAGAAGTTGGAATATATTATGTTTTTTCTTGGGGAAACAAATCTTAATACAATATAATACTTAATATCATCCACGGAATAAATTTGAACATCTCGATATTTTCATGTCGTTTGAATCTTCACTCTCCAGCAGAAGGGATGAGAGAAGTGCATGAAAAGTTAAGGTATGGTATGTATGGGGTAAAGGTAAAACAAAATGAAAAGTAAAGCCAGCAAAGATTAGATTAATTAATAACGGAGAGGAAAAGTGAAGTGAGGTAAGATAAAAATAGCAAAGTCGAAGTAAAGTAAACTGAAGATGCCTTGAGGAGAAATACAGTAGAATAGTAGAGAAATACAGTAATAGGACGCGACGGGAGATGGTGTAATAAAGTAAGGTTAGCAAGACGTGGGTGAGCAGCAGGTAAGCTATAGTGACGGAGATGGATGGTTCTACACCAGGTAAATATACAGTACAGGTGAGGCTGACTGGTTGGATGATGGAGGCTGGGATGGATGGATGTAAGGGGAAGGGGAAGGGGGGGAGGTAGTGGCCATCAGTAGGGCACGAAGGAAGGGCACAAGACCACCCATACTCCTACCCATACAGTATCTTTATTACAGGACAACCCAGGACACAAATCGACCAGGACAAATAATAGTTTTGGATAATATGAGTACTGTAGTGATTTTCTTATCTTTATTTATTTATTTATTTACTTGGTATCCTAAGAACAATTTAGGCCTCGGGATATGACAGGGGTCCCATTATTACAACCCGAGCACTCAAGACATCATAATCAGGACACAACAGCAACATTACATTAAGGACGCATACTTCCCCTTTACAACCAGGACCCACAACCACTACTACCTTCACAACCACTACCATCACCACCATCAGGATCCCACCATCACACTCAGAGGCCCACTACTACCACCACTATAACCACAACCACCAACCAGGACCGTAACACCACAACCAGAAAACCACACACACACACACACAATATAGGACAGCCTGGACCAAAGTGTTAACGTAAGTGCTGACCACGTGTAAACTTGAGACCCACCAACCCTACCCTAGTATCGGGTAGCGTTTTCCCACCCTCACTTATTCTCTCTCCCAAGTTCCAACACACATAAAGTTAACTTGAGAGAGAGAGAGAGAGAGAGAGAGAGAGAGAGAAATAAGAGGCTACAATGACAACCGTGCGACCACCTACCTTATCCCCCCCCCCTCCATCCACTGACCCTTTCCATTCCACCCCCAGGCCCCTCCCCTCCTCTACCCGTCCGTCCCCTCTAGAACAGCAACCTTCACCCCCCGCCTTATCACGATTGGAGCAACAGACCCCACCCCATGCACCCCCCCTACCCCCAACAAACACACAATGCACCCCCTCTTCTCCTCCCACCCCAACCCACCCCTCATTCCCATTCTGGACACAACTACTCAGTAACCTCACCCCTCCTCACCCCCTCACTCACGCACTGACTGGAGTGGGTGAGAGCATAACTGTATAACTGTAAATGTATGAATGAGTGTATAACTGTACATGTATGAATGAGTGTACATGCATGAATGAGTATAAATGTACATGAATGAATGAGTGTATAACTGTACATGTAAGAATGAGTGTACATGTATGAATAAGTGTATATCTGTACATGTATGAATGAGTGTATAACTGTACATGTATGAATGAGAGCAGCCTGAAGGATGAAATAAGTTCACTGATGACTGCTTGGATAAATTAATAATTGAATGAAGAGACAGCTGAAGGATAAATATAAGTGTATTGATGACTGATTGGTAAAATGAATAAATTAATGAATGAAGAGACAGCTGAAGGATAAATATAAGTGCAATGATGACTGATTGGATAAATAAAAAAAATGAAGGATGGATGGATAACTGTTAAATAAATGAAGGTTTGAGAATAGTTCGAAGAATGGTTGGTTTGAATGAAAGTAGACTGTTAGGTGCGAGGACTGAAGACAAAAATGAAGGCCATCAGAAGCAATACTTTCCCAAAATGTTTACTAAATCATCGTCGCTCGTGTCAGCAGAAGCACCCATAACAATGTCACGTGATTTTCGTATTGTTATCATCGCCCAATTCAACAACAACATAATATAACTCACACTTACACCACAGGAGGCTGAAAATCGTGACACGGAACAGGGCCGTCTCGCTCTTACCTGCAACAACCAAACAAAGGAATAAAGTTACGTCAGGGAAAAGATACAGGAGTAAAAGTATACATATATATACAGTACATCCTAAACAACCCGAGGTCTTCAGTAGAGGAATGACATATGTATCAGATTAGAGAGAGAGAAAACCCATTGCGTCACTCGTGTGTGTGTGTGTGTGTGTGTCCCCCAAACCTTGTACGAGTCTTGGTCACACACACACACACACACACACACACACACACACACACACACACACACACACACACACACACACACACACACACACACACACACACGAGACGCGATAAAGGTGGCGTTAACGGCGGCTGGCTGCATGTCACATCAAACAATACACATATTTACAACGAAATATAAGGACAGCATATTACCGGCATAAAGTACAAACCCGGAAGTAAAATTATTCCTATTAAGTATTTTTTTTTTTTTTTTTTTACCAATTTCTAGCCAGTTGCATCAGGTCTTTAAAACCACGAATAGTAAAGACCCCGTACCACTTACACATACCGACAACCGCAGTTAGGTTAGTAGGTCTGGAGCAACTGAGTCCTGCATAGTATTCAAAGCAACAAAACCATTATTTTTGTTAATCTAGTCCTGATTCCTGACATACTTCGGAGGAATCAAGACGCTCTATTGTACCAAAAGTATAGTACCGCACCCGCTTGATATATCAAAACATTCGACTCGACCCACTTGGAATAACGTCCAGTCTCAAAGTGGTGGTGGATAGGTCCCTCTGGCTGGGAAGGTGTTCGTCATTAAACACGACCACGATTGTTACAGAGGACTTGGTTAGATCTAGTGAGGACGTGTACAAACAATGCTCAGGTGTTAGACAAAGACGAGGATGCCATGAGTGCCTCTTGATTCTACGAGTGTGTGTGTGTCAGAGAGAGAGAGAGAGAGAGAGAGAGAGAGAGAGAGAGAGAGAGAGAGAGAGAGAGAGAGAGAGCAACAAGTGACACTCTGGCTCTCACCTAGTGTGTCCCGTTCCATCACTAGTGTGTTGATGAGTTGGTGTGAATTGAATTGCGCTTGCTCGCTCTGTGTGTGTGAGTGTGTGAGTGACATCATTTAACAGTCTGGTATTAGTCAAATCACTTTTTCTAAAACTATAATATAGAGTCTTATAATATATAATATATTATAATATGTAATTTATTGGTTGTCATTAACGGTTAGAGCTTCCTGACGTCACGAGTGCTTACTTCTGACAAAATAATAAAAACACAAGTACAGAAATAAATAACTAATATAAATATGCTTCCCGGTTTGGTCAAGGAACACTGTAAAAACAACTACTATAGCTGCCTGTTGTTTAGGTAATGTTGGTTGTCTATTGTTGGTGAAATGGATGGCTACTAATTCCTCCAACTATACAACAAAAGAGATCCCCACTCGTCTAAATAAAGATACAATTATTTTTTTCTGACGAACTTTGGGAGGAATCTGTAGCCTCTCAATTCACAAACAATAGATACCCGACCAGTTCCCTTCCTTACGGTTCAATGGAGAAAAAAAAACACGGAGTAAAAACACAGACAAGGGCAGATAAGAGCACTGAGGATCCAAGACAAAAGCACTTCCAGGATTCGCTTGTGTGAGAATGGCGCCGATGTAGTGATAAATAGAGTCAGGACAATGAAAGTGTGTCCTTGCCTGTCCTATAAGTCGCTTTAGCCTTGACGGGGGCCAGGGTATGATACGTGCTGCAACCCAAGCATCTCTTCACCCCATGTTATATACGCCCCACCCTGCCCTGCCTTGCCCTCATCTGCTCTGCCCTATTGTGACCCGCCTTGCCTTGCCCTGCCTTGCTCTGCTCTTCCTTCTCGTGACCTGCCCTGCCCTGTTGTGACTTGCTCTATCCTGCACTTCACTGCTTGTTCCTGACTTCGCCCCAGTCTGCCTCTTCACCAAGTCCGTTCTGCCCAAATAATCAAAGCTGAATATGTCTTGCCCTTGCCCTGCCGTGACCAGCCCTGCCCGAACTCATTCAGATGTGCCCCTAGGCCAAATCCTTCACGTTCCATACTTTCTATTGCAATAATCCTGCCATTTCCTGTCCTGCCCTGACCTGCCCCTAAGCCAAGTCCTTCCTTCCCAAATCGTCCACACTGAACATGTCCTGCCCTACCATGACAAACAACAACAACACCACGACCCCGTTTCACCGTGTCCTATACCAAACCTGCCCTGCTTCACTTACAATAACGTCCAGACCAAACCCAACCAATACTCTCCATGCCATACATACTTCTCGTGCTGTGCGTGTATTTTCTCTCTCTTATCTACTTCACGGCACTGTAGAAAGTAGGCCTCCTTACCATACAACCACACCATAGGCGAGATCTGCCCCAGCCGCCCAACACTACCGAGAGAAAGACCACACCAGCCAACCATTCAGCCCGACCCCACCCCACCCCGCCCAGTCTGACCCTCACCTACCCGCCCCCCTCTGGTTCCTTATCTCTTGCCCCACTAACGTAACTCTCACAACTCCTCACTCCTTTTATTATCTTCTTCCACATCTCTGCCCAACGCCATTCCTTTCCATAAGTATTCCAAACATTAATGCCTTTGAAACATAATAATTTCCACTTGCAATCATCAACATGCACGCTACACCTTTCCACGAGAATACAATTTCACACTTTATTGCCTTCATAAATGTCACACTGTCTCGCATCTTCCTCATCTCTTTATCTCGCCTCACTCTTCAAGCTCGACTTTTACTGCCGTGTTTTTCATAATCACTCACATCACTTCGTCCCTCTCACCGAAAGTGCATCCATCATTCACTACAATTATCTTTATCTCAAACTTTACACATTATTCCCTCATTTTTCATATTTACTGCATTCATTGTCTTTCACAAGTCTGGGTCTCCTTATCTCCCACCTTCCCTGAAATCTCTCTCTCTCTTCCCTTTGATTCTCCGCGTATATAATGTCATACTGCACTGTACCAACTTTTAATATTTATCACTATCTTTCACTATCCCTCCAGTATTGTTCTTACATGCATGCACTTTCTACTATTGTATATTCTCTCTCTCTCTCTCTCTCTCTCTCTCTCTCTCTCTCTCTCTCTCTCTCTCTCTCTCTCTCTCTCTCTCTCTCTCTCTCTCTCTCTCTCTCTCTGTACTTCTATTTTCCACGATTCCAAGATTACCTAAAGACATTCTAAAAATTTTCCCGTGTCTATCTGTTGAATTTGTTCCCCAGGCTACAGATGGGAACCCTGACCCCCTTACAAAAACATACTCTTTACCCAACCAATCAAATGTATATATAAAAAAGTCTCACATAACACAAACAGGTATCATGGCTTTACAACTTTGATTTTTTGGAGTTTCGACATCCTAACAGGGAACACATAGATAAGAACTACACTGACATGAGCAGAAAAAAAAAAAAAAAAAAAAAAAAAAAAAAAAAAAAAAAAAAAAAACGTTCCACATTGTTTCACGTATGGATCAAATAAACTATAAACGTGGATTTAATAAGATCAATTTAGGCACTGCGAATAATCCTAGACATCAATAATGGTGTGTATCTGATTGCACAAGTGTTAACCAAAGTAATGTACGTAACTCTACAACCCGACACTTCAACATTCACGGTGGCTCAAATTAGGAAATATTCGAAATTGTGTGTAGTTATATTTATATGTCTCTTGGAAACTAAACTTTTCATGAGGGGAAGTTTCATTTTCGTCTTTGATTGTGATTTTGTGTTTGTCTTACTGATTATTTTTTTGTGAATCTCTCTCTCTCTCTCTCTCTCTCTCTCTCTCTCTCTCTCTCTCTCTCTCTCTCTCTCTCTCTCTCTCTCTCTCTCTCTCTCTCTCTCTCTCTCTCTCTCTCTCTCTCTGTTCTGATATCACCTTTCCAATCTATTGGCCCCTGATCTTTCACCTTATCATCACCGGTATCTTAAATATTGCCACTTACCACCTGTTACCTCACACTTCTTCAACCTCCGTCTCTCTCTGTTTCGCATATTTCCTCCTTTATTTCACTCACGTCCACTAAATTCTCCAGCGGTATGAATTTGACTTTCCCTTAATATCAGCCAAGTTCCCCCGAATTCGAGTTTTATGTTTTTGTGTTCCCTCCTTGCTGCACCTTCATTATGCCTTCATTACATTTGCTTTACACTTTCACCACATTTTCCTGTGTTCGTGTAATTTCACTTGGCTCACCCCGTTGTACCTTTGCTCTACCAGCGTGGCGTGGCGTGGCATGGCGTGGTGTGGGTGGTGGTGTGGGTGTGGTGGTGAGGTGATGAGGTGGTTGGTGGTCCTGTGGCGGGTGGTCCTACAAAGGGTACCACACGTGACTGATTGAAGGACAGTATGTGAAGCAGAAATACTCGTCATATATATACACTGTGTATATCTATCTATCTATCTATCTATCTATCTATATACACATATATATATACACACACACATATATATATATATATATATATATATATATATATATATATATATTGAATTTTAACTGGTGAAAAGTAAGAGGAAGAGAGATTGAGAGAAAGTAATAAGAAAAAAGATAGACGAAAGGGCACAGAGGAAAAAGTGAAGCCTATGATATGTTTAATGTGGCAAAAGCAAAAAGGATAATAAAAAGGCCTACCGTATTATATAGTGTAAAAAGGGCACGTGTACGAGCATACAAAGTTCCTGAGGTTGGAGTAGAGTAGACAGTAGACAGTAACAAGAGACAGAGTAATGAGGGGGAGGGCTGGACTCAACACTGACAGGGGTATGGCGATGGTGTTACCACTTGACCCCTAGGTGTGTGTGTGTGTGTGTGTGTGTGTGTGTGTGTGTGTGTGTGTGTGTGTTACAGCTTTCTTTATTCTCACTGTCCTCTCTTTCAATTTCTCTTTTTTTACTCTTACAGATAAGACCATCCCAGACAGTATGCCATTTGTATACTGTGTATCTATGTACCTCTTTTTATCTTCCTTTGACTATATAGGACGGTGAGTTTGGGTTGAGAAAAGATGGGTGGGTACAGAGGCCTATGGGTGGGCTGTAATGGGAAGATGTGTAAAGAATAGGTTTACAAAGAGTATGCTAACATTCGATAGGGATTTGGAGTCCTGTGTTCCATGTGGGCTACGAAATGATCAAGTGGAAAGTATAGAATCAAAGGAACAAAGGCGGGGAAAGCTGAAAAGACATAATATGAACTTGGTTTCATTTCCCTTTACATGAGTGAAAGGAACAGGTACTAGAAAAGAACTGTAGAGACTATGTTGGCTGGGGTAGAGATAACTTTGGGAGGGAGGGTGAGGAGTAGAAGAGTTGTGGAAGGGAGGGTGAGGAGTAGAAGAGTTGTGGGAGGGAGGGTGAGGGGGAAAAAGGTAGGGGAGGGAGGATAGAGAACTGTAGCAGGGAGTGTGAGGAGAGAAGTGTGGAAAGGAGGGTAAAGAGAGAACTGTGGATGAGAAGTTGAGGAGGAAAGGTGTGGCAGAGAAGGTGATGATAGAATTGTGTGAAGGAGTGTGAGGAAAAAGGTGTGAAGAGGGTGAAGAGAGAAGTGTAGGAGGGAGAGTAAGGAGAAAACTGTGGGAGGGAGGAAGAGAGAGGGGGTGAGAAGTGTGGCAGGGAGGACAAGACTGCATGTGGGAAGGAGGGTGAGGAAAGAACAGTGTGAGGGACGAAACAGTGAGAACTATGAGGAAGGGAACTATGATAGTGGGAGGGGGAGTGAAAAAGATAAACAGTAGTTGAATGGGTGGGGAAGAAAGAGGTAGAGAGGGTAGGGAGAAAAGAACAGTAGTAGGGAGGGTGAAGAGGAGAGACTGTGGGTGTGTGTGTGGGTGTGTGGGCTTGGATGGTGGGGCCCCGTTGTAAAGGGCACTGGGGTAAGTTTGGTGATACAACACGGGGTGAGGCGGAGGACACCAGCGTTCAGATTAACACTCAATCACTCGGAGGGGCGACATTTGAAGGCAGAAAGTCGTGCCCTTGTTCTCTTCCGCGTCAACAAATATAGAAAAAAAAAGGAATGTTAAGATGGTGGGGTGGATGATAATATACTGAAGGCGATTTTGAGTCGACTGATATTTCAAAGCCCAGAAAAAGGAAAAGGATAATCTATTTCAGTTTTAGACAAGGCCTTCCTTCTGCTTTGTGGTGCAGTATGGAGGAATCAGTACCCTTCATTTCACTGATAATTTCCTATATAATTATAACCTGTAACCATGTAAGTACAAGACAGAGTTATTTGATTAATACGACATTCTAAGTAACTCCAAAGTACAATTTGATTACTAGAGTGTATGAATTGTGTTTCTCTAGTTAAGCATTTTCTATGTAGTGTCCTTTCTTGTATTTCTTCTGCAGATCATTATATTCAAAGGAGAACAGACCACTAACATTCAAAAGCTGACCACGATAACCTTTCCAAAATAATTATGTTTTGGTCAGTACTGTGGTAGAATTTTTTGTTTCACCATCCTATACACCCTTTCAAAAACTGTGGCAAACACTCTGGATAACATGACAAGGGCCAACACGGAAGGAACCTGAGAACGACACGGAAGGATACCACAGTGTGACTTAAGACAACAACACAGTATGGGATGAGGAAATGAAGGGTGAGACTGGAGGCGTGCTGTATGACAAGGAAGGAATCAAATACCTACTCCATATACAGCCCTACCTGTATGTTTGCCTGCCTGCCTGCCTGTCTGTCTGATTGAGTTCCTGCGTACGTGCCTCCCTGTCTGTCTGTGTGTCTGTCTGCATTCCTGCCTGATTGACGCTTGACATTCGTGCACCCCACACACCCACACTGTCTTCGCTTTCTGATTTATAGAGGTTTAAACTTATGTTGGTACAGCTGCCAAGGTCATTATTTAAGTCTGTTCAGTTATTCTTATACAAAGTACCACACACAATTGCACACACAAGATTAAATAACAACATAGCATTACTGATTCCTCCTCCAAATTATCTCATAAAACAAGTCACCTCAAAGTTGCTAATTGGCAATTGTTTCGTTTATAGTTTGGATGATTCAGAAGTCCTCCAATATACAGTCAAGAGTTTTTTCCTCCTCATTCCCTCTTTCCTCCTCCACCTAATCATTCTCCTCTACTTTATCTCTCTCTCTGCTTCCAATTTTCTCTCCCCTCAACCACCATGACCTTAGCAACCGTCCCCCCTCCCATTATTTCCATATCTTAACAACTCCTTCATCCATCCTTCCTTCCTTTCCCACCCTCAATACCTCAACCACTCTCTCCTTCCCATTATCTCCACATCTTAGCAACTCTCTCATCCATCTCTCTGTCTATGTATTCATCAGCCTCTAGCTCTGCCTTCCTCCTTCCTTTCCCATCCTCCCTCCTTCCTTCCCTTCCTCTTTCCTTCCATACCATAACACCAACCCTTAGTTCTTCCTCCCTCCCTTCTCCCTTTCATCCCTTCCCTCCTCCACACCATAACACAAACCCCTAGTTCTTCCTCCCTACTTCCCTCCTCCTTTCCCATCCTCCTTCCTTCCTTCCCATCTTCCCTCCTTCCTTCCTTCCCTTTCCTCCCCTACCTCCTCCACACCATAACACCAACCCCTAGTTCTTCCTCCTACCTCCCTCCTCCTTTCCCATCTTCCCTCCTTCCTTCCATCCTCTTTCCTTCCTCCCTCCTATAATAATGAGGCGAGAGTATCCGGATATCAAATCACAGTACGCATCTAGTTCAGTTGTCGGGAGCCGTGAAGCAGAACCAAACCTGTCTCAATATGGGACACCAACAGAAACACATAACACAAAAAGAAATCTCAACCCATTAAATTCGGGGGGAGGGTGTAATGATATGATTTTACTGTGAGGACTACTGGTTACTCCAAAACATCCCAGGGAACACACATTTTCGCCATACGATTACGGTATATCTGTTTCATTGCACTGTCTGTAGGGCTTCGTCGACTCCAATTCGCCCCTAAGAGATGACATACATACATTTAAGAAAAAATAAATAAATAAATAAATGAATAATAATAATAATAAGGATTACAAAAATACGTCGCCTCGGGCCCCCGTTATACTCATTTCTGGATTTCGTGCATACAACTTTTTTTAACATGAGTGAGAATAATATAAACATGCAGCTGAATGTGTTATTTGTACGTGCCGGTTTTGATCAAGTGACCCAAAGTTGTGTAGAGTGTATTGTGTATTGTGGGTGAACGACACTGGCAGAAACCTAACAATTTAATCTGAATATGGCAGTCAATGTTAAATAAAAAAAATATAAAAATAAATATATATAAATAACAATAATAATAATAATAATAATAATAATAATAATAATAATAATAATAATAATATTAATAAAAATAATAATAATAATAATAGGTTATGAGAGATATAAAGGTAGCATGTAAGGTCAAAATTTAAGATGGTCAAAAAAGACAGGTTGGGTCACATTCTCTACACATCCGCAGCTAAAAAAAAACATATAACTAGAAGCATTTATGACCAATCTACCACGACCCCAGGGGCATCACCATCATCACCTCCATCAACAAAATCTTCACCAACATCATCATCGTCACCAACATCATCATTAACAAAATCTTCACCATCTTTACCACCATCATGAACAACAAAATCTTCACCATCTTTACCACCATCATGAACACCATTAACAAAATCTTCACCATCAACATCAACAAAATATTCACCATCAACACCACCATCACCATCAACAAAATATTCACCATCTTCACCATCATCATGCTCCAATAGTCAGTCAGTTGCCTCAGAGGGCCTCGGGAGATGAAAGTATACAGTACACTTTAAGCCTCCTACTCCTCCTACTCCTACTCCTACTCCTCCCACTACTCTCCTCACCACCACCAACACCACGTCCCTCCAGGGTTGAGGAGGAAGGATTCACACACTACTACTCCCACCATACCACACTACACACCACCACCAACACCACATTACATCACTTCACACCATATTACACACCATGCCACATCAAACCACTATACATCATTTTACACTATACACCACATACACGCATCACATCATACCACACACCACCGCCACATCACACCACACCACCACACACCATCACCATCAAGACTGGTTCTCTTTCTCTCACTCTTTACCTCCTAATGTTTTCTCTACTTCACTAATTTATATTTATTCAATCCCTCTCTCACCCTCCCCTCACTCCTTCTCCAACTTTCATTCTCTCTCTAACCCTCTCTTTCTCTTCTCATTTATCCCATCCTCTTTCTCTTCTCATTTCTCCTCCATTCACTCTCACTCTTCCAATAATTCCTGTCTCTATTCTATCGATACCCAATTTAATTAACACGCTTCCATATTACTCTTATTAATTAACACTGAAGGGATTAAGGATTACGTATAATTATCTGGAACAGCGCTTTCACTGATAATGAATATCCTTTATAAAATATATCTCAAGTCATACAAGGTTGTCTAGAGAACCGTGTATATAAAACTCGATATAAAACAAACAAAATCAAAGCCAAAATTAATGAGGTTAGGGAAGGGCACTGATTCCACCACACAATACCAGGAAACAGGTCCCTGCTTAGGTATACAGTGTAGGAGAAGGGAGTCAAGTCTGTTTTGTATTATAATTTGGATGAATCAGTAACCAACCCACCAAATCGTCCAAGCTAGATTACCCCTTCAGTATTCCAGAGAAAATTAGACAGAAAACTAGAAAGAAAAAAAACAAAGAAAAGTATGGCGGACCAATATGAGAAACGAAACAAAATAAGACAGAAAAAACAAAACAAAGACAAGTATGGCGGGCCAATATGACAGAAAAGTACTTGGTTCAAAAAGTTTACCGTATAGAGAACACACACACACACACACACACACACACACACACACAATGCCCCTACATCTAGCTCGACCCCCTACCATCCAACACGAGCCAGGTAAGAGACGCAGAATCATGTTACAGCTATTCAGGACATCACCCGGCTGATCTCACACACCAGCTAAGAAAAAAACAACACACACACACACACACACTTACAAAACCCACCAGACAAAGGGATAACGAGGAAGGCGGGAGAAAGCGCGCGAAAAAGGGCAAGAGCTGAGTTGGACCTTGGTATCAGTAAGTTAAGGGTGACTAATAGTTCACCTGCTGGTTCTAGGCTGCTGAAGTGACGTTGGAGGTTTCACACTCTCTCTCCCCTTCATTAGGACCCTGTGATGTAGTCAGAAAATTGGTGGTTTGTGAGTCCTTCAAATATGGCCACGAAACACCACCTACATAGAAGGAGCTTGTTTCTTGGCATGGTTAGGAGGAATCAGAAGCCTCCCATTTTCGTACATGATCACAGGGTTCTTAATTAAGGGGGAAGTACAGCGTTTTGTAAATCTGTTGCAACTGATTACTTCTAAGTATTCCATGCAACAGATCACCAATATATTATTTTTTATCATCTGGTCCTGTTTCCTGGCATATTTTGGAGGAATCAAGGCGCTCTAATATACCAAAAGTATATCATCCCCATAAAGTGAATATGAGTCATGCACACAATTGCATATTTTCTCTGTATTGCAACTGGAGAAAGGTTAACGCTACAACATTTTCTTCATGTGTGAAAACTGTAGTAATTGCACTGAGTCCATGAACCTGTATCATAAAAATATTGAGACTTCCTCCGAATTGATGTTATTGGACATTTTGGAGAAATTTATATTTTCCACTTCGTCGACATCACAAAATATATTTCATTTCAAGGGAGGCAGAGGCTTAATTGCAACGTAACGTCAACTAAAGACTATATTATATCATATTATATAGGTCGTCAATATCACGTGTGTTACGAAGGGGGTGCAATTGCAAGGGGGCGCAGGGGACGTGAATGCAAAGGGGGCGTTAATACATTTGAAAGAGGAGGGGGGGGGGGTTAATGTAAGGAGGGATTGGCCATATTTTTCAAGGGTCATAACACAATATTATAATAGTCTAAGAGATATCACACATACACACACATACATATACAAACATACACACACACACACACACACATTAGCATTACGCGCAAGAACCATGCAGGTAAAAATCCCAGCATAATTTCTTTTTTCCTTAATCATAATACCCAAGACAAAGTGAGCAAAAAGAAAGTGTAAATAAAGGGACGTAGGAATAAAGGGAACAGTAGAGAGACATAAAGGGGAGTTAGTTTTAAAGGGAGAGAGAGGGGACCTAATGTATCATACGGAAGTAAATATAAAAGAATCAGTGTGTGTGTGTGTGTGTGTGTTCAACATAAAATAATGAATTGCCTATACGGAAAACCTAATGGATACTATATAGGGAACAGTTCCGCTCACCCAACACGACCCGACCTGACCTACCTCTCCTCCCTTCCCCATCCTCCTCCTCCTCCTCTCCTCACTGGCCCCACACCAAACAAACAAACAAATGCACACTCACGGTCTCCCCTTTGTTTAACCCCTTGCAAATCATGTAAACACTGGGCCAGATATATATTGACACCACCACCACTCACAGACAATGGCACCCTGCAGGACTTGTGTGTACAGTGTGGAGTGTTAATAAAAAGATGTGTTTATTGATCAGTGGTAAATCAAATACGAGAGAGAGAAAGAGAGAGAGAGAGAGAGAGAGAGAGAGAGAGAGAGAGAGA
>JAWZYT010003752.1:7500-77693 GCA_034508575.1 Petrolisthes manimaculis | reverse complement strand
CTCTCTCTCTCTCTCTCTCTCTCTCTCCTCTCTCTCTCTCTCTCTCTCTCTCTCTCTCTAACCAGACCAACGTGAGCTCAAGGAAGGCCAAAGTGACTCACTAATTTTCTTCAAAGGGTCTGAGCCGCCTCGCCGCGGGCAGCGCCTCTAGTGGCATCCTCCAGAAACACACACCAAAACATTACCTTACCTTCCCAGTACACTTCAACCCTTTTATGTCCCTTGTTCCTTCGTTCACACACGCACGCACATACACACATGCACATAACACGCCAATACATACATACATACATACATGCACACACGTAACACGCGCATGCATACATACATACATACATACATGCACTCACGGAAACACACATATACATACATGCACACACGTAACACGCACGCGAATACATATACACACAAATGCACACACGTAGTACATACATATACATACATGCACACACGTAGCACACACATATACATACATGCACACACGTAGCACACACACATATACATACATGCACACACGGACACACACACACACACACAAAAGCACATGTATACGCACGCGCTTTGCTTTCTCTCCTTTCTCCCTCCTTCGTGCTGTTAATGGCTCTTTATTCTCTCTAACTCTCTCTCTCTCTCTCTCTCCTCTCTCTCTCTCTCTCTCTCTCTCCTTCCTTTACTCCTTCCTCTCTCCCCTCCTTTCCTTCCTTTACTCCTCCTTCTCTTCCTCCTTTCCTTCCTCTTTGGAGGAATCATTATCTCCAAAAATATCCACTCAAAAATATTATAGATATTGGGTTATAAATTATGTTGCTCTAATTTCGTTATATTTTTCTCTAAAAGATTGCAAGATTTTTTTTCATTTTAGAGCGTGCATATTTTTCAAGAACTTACATATACTGTATGTATTTTCATAGCTTACCGGTATATATATTTTTCTAGACCTTCCATTATTTATCTAGAGTTATTTTCCCCCCGAGGCTTGACTGAGTTCCTTGCTACATAATTTTTTAGCCATCGATTTTTATATGAAGCTTAACAAATATTTTTCTAAAGCTTGCAAATTTATTTTTTCTAGAGCTCACAATAATTTTTCACCCCAACACTGAATTTATAGATTAATTAGCAAAATTGCAATGCTATTTCACATCGTTTAGATTAATTTTTATTATATTGTTTTCTTGTAAAATATTATGTAATTATTTTATTCCTCTATAGTAGGTAATATCATCAAGATTATGTTTTTTGTCGTTCATCATTAATTTTAAACTACTTTTGAATATTAATTTAATTATATATATATATATATTTATATATATATATATATATATATATATATATATATATATATATATATATATATATATATATATATATATATATATATATATATATATATATATTACGGTCCTTTCCTTAATTAATTATGGTAGAATTTCAACACCAATATGTAATTTAAGTTACACCGTTATATAGGGATATTATATAGATCAGTCTTAGTATTCTTTTCAGAGGCACTTGTTAAAACACTTCTATAGTCACCATCTTGTGTGTGTGTGTGTGTGTGTGTGTGTGTGTCTGTGTGTGTGTGAGGAGAGACCCACCACCAAAGAGTGTTAAATGAGACTGAGGATATATACTGTAGAGAGAGAGAGGAGAGCGAGAGAGAGAGAGCACCTGGGCTTGGTAGGAGTTATGGGAGTGAGGTGATAGTTGTGACATTGTGAGGGGGAGGAGGGACCACAACTACTCTCACTCTCTCTCACTCTCTCTTCTTAATTTAGTCTATAGTTTGAATCTCTCTCTCTCTCTCTCTCTCTCTCTCTCTCTCTCTCTCTCTCTCTTAATTTAGTCTATAGTTGAATCTCTCACTCTCTCCCTCTCTCTCTCTCTCTCTCTGTCCTTCATTCCGTCATTTATTCTTCCCTTCCTCTCTTCCTTTCTTCCTTTACTACCCCCTCCATACCTCCTTCTCTTCAACCCCCCCCCACCTTTCGACAAATGTTTTAAAATGTGACAGATGTTTAAAAAGTGTGACACATGTCTTCAAAGTATGACAGATGTGTGTATAGTGATGTGACTTGACAGGTGTGAAAGACAGGTGTGGCCTCGTGTGACAGATGTGTAGAGAAACGATTATGACAGATGTGAAATGCCACCTATGACATGACTATTTAACATTTTGACTGACAGGTGTGTGTGTGTGTGTGTGTGTATATATAAGGAGTGTGACAAGATGTGAAATAACAGGTGTGGACGACTCGTGTGTAGTGACAGATGTTCAGTTCATTCAGGTGACGAGTTGAGTGTGACAGGTGTGGGTTGGTTGGTTGGCTGGATGGTGGTAATAACAAGGTAACAGATGTGCATGAGGGTAACGTGATAACAGATGTAAGAGTAACGTGTTGTGTGTGGTAGTGGTGGTGGTGGTAGTGGTAAGTGGTGTTGGTGGTGGTGGTGGTGGAGGGAGTGGTGGTGGTGGTGGAGGGAGTGGTAGTGGTGTGGTGGTGGTGGTGGGAGTGGTGGTGGTGGTGGGGAAGTGGTGGTGGTGGAGGGAGTGGTGGTGGTGGTGTTGGTAAGTGGTGGTGGTGGAGGGAGTGGTAGTGGTGTTGGTGGTTGGTTGGTGGTGATGTAAATAAATAGCAGGTTAATGTTCCGTGGTTGCTACTACTACTACTACTACTATGTTGATGTGCCCTAACTCACTCCCTTTCCTTCCTTCCTTCCTTCCTTCTTTCCTTCCTTCCTTCCTTCCTTCCTTCCTTCCTTCCTTTCCTTCCTTCCTTCCTTCCTTCCTTCCTTCCTTCCTTCCCCTCTCTCTCCTCTCTTATTCCTCAGTACTCCTTCTCTTCCTCTCTTCTTCCCTCCTTGTCAACCCCCCATCTCCTCTCCCCCTTTCTTCCCCCCCCATCTCCTCTCCTCCTTTCTTTCCTCCTTCATTCCTCCCTCTTCCACACACCTCCTTCCTTCTCTCCCTCCCCCCTCTCCCCCCCCACTAACCTTCATCTTTCCCTAGTAAATGAAGAGTTGGTAGGTGTGTGTGTGTGTGTGTGTGTGTGTGTGTGTAAGCGAGTGAATGTGTCAAATGTCGTGACGCCCTGAGATGCCAACACGAAAAACAACTTAAAATGCCACGAAACACACACACACACACACACACACACACACACACACACACACACACACTCACTCACTCATACATAATATCTCATCTTTTCATTTTTCACTCTATAGACACAATGCTCTCTCTCTCTCTCTCTCTCTCTCTCTCTCTCTCTCTCTCTCTCTCTCTCTCTTAGAAATACGACATAAGAGTAGACAAAATTGGAGCACGTGATTTCTCCAAAAACTTCCCCCAAAAAACAGGCGTTGATTTTTCAGTTTGTTTATAAAAAAAAAAAGTTTGTTATCTGAACTTACCGTATTTCACTATTATTATTTTATTTTTCGATCACTTTTGTTTGTTGCTTTTGCTGTTGTTGTTGTTGTTGTTGTTGTTGTTGTTGTGTTCGTTCGTTCGTAAGTTTGTTTGTTTCTTAGTTCATTAATTTTGTTCTTTCATTTTTGTTTATTTGTTTACTTGTTTGTTTCTCTCGTTTATTTGTTTTTGTTTTGTTCACTATTTGTTTGTCATTACACATACTAAAAAAAAAAAAAATCCTAGTTTAATTTTTTTTTCTCCCGAGTTTTTGATCACACGATTTTTTTTTCTCTATCTCTCTCTCTTTCTCTCTTTCTCTCTCTCTCTCTCTCTCTCTCTCTCTCTCTCTCTCTCTCTCTCTCCTCTCTCTCTCTCTCTCTCTCTCTTTCTCTCTCTCTCTCTCTCTCTCTCTCTCTCTCTTTCTCTCTCTCTCTCTCTCTCTCTGTGTACTCCAAAATAATTCCCATGTATGATCAGAAAATAAATAAATTGGAGATTAACGAGTCCTTCAAACACACACACACACACACACACACACACACACACACACACACACACACACACACACACACACACACACACACACACACACACACACACACACACACACACACACACACACACACACACACACACACACACACACACACACACACACACACACACACACACACACACACACACACACACACACACACACACACACACACACACAGACACACACACAGACACACACACACACACACTTATACATTGACGGAGGCGCTTGTTTCGTGGTGTAGTGAGGAGGAATCAGGGGCCTCCAATTTTATATATATATAGTATGTATTGGAGTGCCTTGATTCCTCCTATAAATGTATGTATACCAGGAAATTGCCACTACCACTATGTATACTACCACTACTATCACTACTACCACCATCAAAGCTGCCACTACTACCACCACTACTACTAATACTACCACTAACATCACCACTACCACTTACACCACCACTACCACTAACACTAACACTGCCACCACTGCCACTGCCACCACCACCACCACTACCACTGCCACTGCCACCACTACCACCATCACTATACCTTGCTATCTTGGACTCCCTTCGCACTGAGCTGATGGCACGAGGCGACAGGGTAGGGATGGTGGCAGGGGTAGCAGGGGCAGGGGTAGGGGAGGGGGGGGGGGTGATGGAGAAAGAGAGTGTTAGGGAAGGAAGGAAGGAAGGAAGGAAGAAAGGATGGATGGATGTTAGGCAGGCAGGGGAGAGGGGGAGAGAGAGAGAGGAGTGAGGGGGAACAGAGACAGACATGCAGAGAGAGGGTGAGGTGAGGGAAGAGGTTGAGGGAGGATGTGTGTGTGTGTGTGTGTTTGTGTGTGTGTGTGAGAGAGAGAGAGAAGGTTAAGGGAAGAAAGATGGGCGTGTGTGTTGCATGAGAGAGAGAGAGAGAGAGAGAGAGAGAGAGAAGAGAGAGAGAGAGAGAGAGAGAGGATTCGATTTACCATTATACGGTTGAATTAACTTCGTATAAATAGTAACCCCCAGATAATCTTTTAACACTTCTGTATGGTATAATAATAATTAACATGAACTTTATTCTTATTATAAGCTCTACACGATATTAGATTATTATTATTATTATTATTATTATTATTATTATTATTATTATTATTATTATTATTATTATTATAGTTAAATGATTGTTATTGTTATAGTTATAATTATAATTACTGGTATTGGTGTTATTATTATTGCTACTATTATTATTATTATTATCATTGTTATTATTGTTATTATTATTATGTTGTCGCCTCTCTATATTATAATGAAAAGAAGGGGGGAGGGGGAGGAGGGGTGAGAGGGAGGAAGGGGAGGGGGGGTGGGGGGAGGGGGGTTGATAAGACAGAGACCAGAGCTAGGAAGTGAAGGGGGGGGGAGGGAGGGGGGGTTGTGGATGGGAGGAGGAAAAAGAGAGAAAAAACAGGAGGGAGGGATGGAGGGAAAAAATATTGGAATGATGGATGATGGAGGGAAAAAATGAAGAGAGAGAGAGAGAGAGAGAGAGAGAGAGAGATAGAGAGAGAGAGAGAGGGGGGGGGGAGACAGAAACAAAGTATTTTCTGATGAGTCTCTCCATCTCTCTCTCCTCTCTCTCTCTCTCTCTCTCTCTCTCTCTGGAAGATGTGATAAATTTTCAGACAGACAGATAAATGGTGGGTGATGAAGGAAGGAAGAAAGAAGAAGAAGGAAGAAGGAAATGGAGGAGGAAGATGAACAGGAAGAGAAGAAATATAATAAAGCAAAATATATATAAAAGACGAAATGAAGGAACAGAGATAATAATAATAATAATAATAATAATAATAATAATGATAATAATAATAATAATAATAATGATAATGATAATGATAATGATAATGATAATGATAATGATAATAATAGTAATAATAATGATAATGATAATGATAATGATAATGATAATAATAATAGTAATAATAATAATAATAATAATAATAATAATAATAATAATAATAATAATAAATAATTAGAAGGAAGAGATGGAGAAAGGAAATAAATACAAATTGAAAAATGTAAGACAGAAGGAAAGAGGCAAAGAAGAATAGAATAATGGAAGGAAGGGAGAAAGGAAGGAGAGAGAGGGAAAATGGAAAGGAGTAAGAATGAGGTATAGAAGAATGAAATAAAGGATGAGAGAGAGAGAGAGAGAGAGAGAGAGAGAGAGAGAGAGAGAGAGAGAGGAAAAAAAATGGAAGGAGGAGGAAAGGAGAGATAAAAGCGTAACGAGACAGACAAATTGTTATATATGGAGAGATGGAGAGGGTGAGGGGAGGCTGGAGAGAAGAGAAGAGGGGGAATGGGTAGAAAATAGGAGGCAAAATGAGGGGGGAAAATGGAAGAGGGGAGATGAGGGGACATGATGAGAAGAGGGGATATAAGAGAAGAAGAATGATTGACAATGTCTGGACTATATTATTATTATTATTATTATTATTATTATTTGTCCTAGTTCCTTTCTTTATTGGTTTACCCTCTTTTTGTTATTAAAGGTTATTAAAGGTGTCAATGATTGTCAGTGACTGGGACAGAGTGTAGCAACACACTGTGTGTATGAAACACAATTATAGCAACACATCACAAGGTTGATCATTGTGATGTGTGGCCCAGAGACCTCTCCACCCACCTCACACCCGAGTCAACTTCAGCTATGGCTGACTAAGCAGGAAGACCTCAGACAGCCGACTCAAACCCCCCCACCCCCCTGCTGCTCACAGGGGTGATAACCTCTGGCATCAGTGGCATTTTTAACGTGTCCCGAGCATGGATCGAACGCTGGGCTGCAGAATTGCAGCCACAACTTCTACCACTGTGCTAGCCAGAGGCTAACCGGAAACAAACAAACAAACAAGATATTAGATAAACGAGGGAATCAGAAAAAATTTTCCCAAGTAAAATAATAATAATAATAATAATAATAATAATAATAATAATAATAATAATAAAAGGAGGATAGAGGTTGCTGGGTTGACCAAAGGATGAAGGACGGTAGTTGAAAGAAAGGAAATGAAAAGTGTGTCTTGTTAATAATGTGTATACTGGCCACTAGAGGCGCTCACGTTGTTGTCCATTGTAAACAGGAAGCAGGTGGCCCACTGTTCTCTCTCTCTCTCTCTCTCTCTCTCTCTCTCTCTCTCTCTCTCTCTCTCTCTCTCTCTTCCTGCCTGTCTCTTTATCTGTATCTCTCTCTCTCTCTCTCTCTCTCTCTCTCTCTCTCTCTCTCTCTCTCTCTCTCTCTCTCTCTCTCTCTCACTCGCTCTTTATCTGTCTCTCTCTCTCTATCTTCCTGCCTGTATCTTTATCTGTATCTCTCTCTCTCTCTCTCTCTCTCTCTCTCTCTCTCTCTCTCAGATGACCGATGAGGTAAATTAATTATGTTGTTATAATTATACACACACACACACACACCCTCTCGCCCCCCTTTCAAAAATCGAGACACCAGACAGAGTGGCCAGGCTTCCCTCGCCAGTCCTGTGGTGGAGGTTTTTCGCGGGCTTTTTTCGCGGGTTTTTTTTTTTTACACGATGTTGCAAATTTACAAGTTCGTACCGATTTTTAGAGCCAATTAATAAGTAACAACCAAAAACCTATAGCAGTAATTTGCCTACACGAAAATCATTACACACTGTTGTTTTCCAGGGTTTACAATTAATAAACATACAGAAAATGTAATACAAAGTCATAGTATAAGGTTTGTTGTGTTTTTTTCTAATCACTGAGTCACTTGGTAGACCATTTATATTATACAGTAGTTTCAGAATAGTTACCTCTCTTTCCATACAGCCTGCATGCATGTTTACGATTTAATGCCGTCAACTGTACACTCACAAACAAAAATGTGTAGTAATGGTAATAATTTTATGGTACCATTACCATCACCGTAAAATTTTTACCATTACCATCACCGTAAAATTTTTACCATTACCATCACCATAAAGGTTTTATCATTACCATCACCGTAAAAATTTTTACCATTACCATCACCATAAAAAAATTTACCATTACCATCACCATAAATTTTTTACCATTACCATCACCATAAAAATTTTACCATTACTATCACCATAAAAAAATTTACCATTACCATCACAATAAATTTATTACCATTACCATCACCATAAATTTTTTACCATTACTATCACCATAAAATTATTACCATTACTATCACCATAAAATTATTACCATTACTATCACCATAAATTTTTTACCATTACCATCACCATAAAATTTTTACCATTACTATCACCATAAAATTATTACCATTACTATCACCATAAAATTATTACCATTACTATCACCATAAAATTTTTACCATTACTATCACCATAACATTTTTACCATTACTATCACCGTAAATTTTTTACCATTACCATCATCGTAAAATGTTTACCATTACCATCACCGTAAAAATTTTACCATTACCATCACCGTAAAATTTTTACCATTACCATCACCATAAAATTTTTACCATTACCATCACCGTAAAATATATATATATGGTAAATATATATATATATATATATATATATATATATATATATATATATATATATATATATATATATATATATATATATATATATATTTTTTATTAATTAATTTTATTTTGTAATAATTAACTTTTTTTTTTTCATTATTTTTTTTTTATTATTTTTTTTATTTGATTTATTAATTTTTTTTCGTCGTCGTCGTCGTCGTCGCCGCCGCCGTCGCCGCCGTCGCCGCCGCCGCCGCTGCCGCTGCCGCCGCCGCCGCCCCGCCGCTGCCGCCCCGCCGCCGCCGCCATCGCCCCGCTGCCGCCGCCCCGCCGCCCCGCCGCCGTTGCCGCCGCCCCGCCGTCGCCGCCGCCCCGCCGCAGCTGCCGTCGTCATTTATTTATTTATTTATTTATTTATTTATTTATTATAATTAGTTTTTTTTTTTTAATAAATTATTTGTATATTTTTTTTATTAATTAATTATTATTAATTATTATTAATAATTATTATTTTTTTCCCATATCATGATATCCTCCATTTATCATCTTAATAGTAAATCAGCGACTGATTTATCGAGCAATACTGTACAATGTAACATTCTTCACTATGAAATAGTGAAATTAATACATAATTAATAGGAAATTAATACATCAGGAATCACATGGTGCCTATGTTACATCTGCATGAACACAAAATTCCTCACATATACATTATTGTTTCATTGTTATTCGTTTCGCTCATCATACAAGCCTGCCAACCACCATATCCATCTCTCTCTCACTAGTGACTCAGTGCTTCAGATGTGTATCTCGGACCGAAGTGTGTGTGTGGTTCACGACTGGAAAGGGAACGCTGACAACACTGCAGGGGCCCTCAAGGCAGTGGAGCCGGCTGTACATGTACGAAAAAAAAACATTACTAGGCATTGTCCCATTCCCTCCAATAAGAAAATAATCATAACAAACAAATGTCTAAAACAATAATAAAGAAATTCTACACACGATAACATAATAGTAGGTAGGCACCGTTGAAAACCCGCTAAACAAAACAGGCATCAGTCAGTAAGGCACTCACCAGCATGTATGTACCCCCTCCGAGGCCCCATACTCCATCCATGTTGTTGTTGTTGTTGTTGTTGTTGTTGTGATGACAGAGGTGCCAGACCCTTGTTAGCTGCTGCACTCTACCGTGGGTCTGGATGAACTGACTCTTGTATATTGTTGTTTTTGGTGTAATCATAAGGGGAGGCGCCACATCGTAAATATTATAATAGGAGACGGTGGTGATCTTTATACTGTAGTCTGGTCTGGGGGCGAGGGGATATTAACGGTGAGGGAAAGAGAGGGGAAGGAGTGAGAGGGAAAGAGAGGGGAAGGAATGAGGGAAAGAGAGGGGAAGGAGAGAGGGAAAGGAATGAGGGAAAGAGAGGGGAAGGAATGAGGGAAAGAGAGGGGAAGGAGTGAGGGAAAGAGAGGGGAAGGAGAGCTTAAAGGTAGACACACAAGCAGACAGGAAGCATGGTAGGTAGACAAACAGACAGACAGAAAAAGACAGACAGGTAGACAAACAGGCAGACAGAAACAAACAGACAGACAGGAAGAGATAGACAGGCAGACAAACAGACATACAGAAAGAGACAGACAGGTAAACACACAGACATACAGAAAGTGACAGACAGGTAAACAGACAAACAGAGAGACATAAAGACAGACAGACAGGCAAACAGACAGGAAGCAAACAAACAAGCAAGCAGGAGTTACAGCTAAGGAAAGATGTTCAGTCTTCCCCAAAAAGTTGATGTCGAAGTTTTACCCCAGATTATGACATCCACATAATACCCAAATTTACCCCAGATTATGACGACCACATAATACCCAAATTTACCCCAGATTATGACGACCACATAATACCCAAATTTACCCCAGATTATGACGACCACATAATACCCAAATTTACCCCAGATTATGACGACCACATAATACCCAAATTTACCCCAGATTATGACATCCACATAATACCCAAATTTACCCCAGATTATGACATCCACATAATACCCAAATTTACCCCAGATTATGACGACCACATAAAATACCCAAAATAGTTCACCCCCTAAATTACCCCAGTTTGTTTCGGCGTCTGAGCGTTGTAGGAGAACCAACAACAACAACAACAACAACAATACCAGGTAGCGATCGAAACTTTCCGGGAATTTTCTTGACATCATCATCACCATCATCATCATCTCTTCTTCTTCCTCCTCCTCCTCTCCTTCTTCTTTTTTTTTTTTAGGTGGTGGGTACGTACTTGGTTGGGTGTGAGAGGATGAGGTTAATTAATAGAGTCAAGGCGGAAGATGTATTTTCGTGTAGAGGGTGATGAGGTAAACAAACAAATAAACATCTTGGTATAGTGACTGTGCAGGCATGAAGGTGTGATGGTGATGGTGGTGATGGTGGTGATGGTGGTGATGGTGGTGGTGGTGGTGGTGATGGTGGTGATGGTGGTGGTGATGGTGATGATGGTGGTGATGGTGATGGTGGTGATGGTGGTGATGGTGGTGATGGTGATGGTGATGGTGGTGGTGATGGTGATGATGGTGGTGATGGTGGTAATGGTGTTGATGGTGAAGGAAGGAAGGAAGGAAGGAAGGAAGGAGTAAAAGATGAAAGGAGTAAACATTTGGGCATTCATTTTTACTCACCCCTTCCCCCACCAACCTTCCATTTTATCATTATCATTATCATCATTAGTATTATTTTTATCTTTACTTTTTTTTTGTTTTTTGGCATTTTTCATTTTTTTTGGCTGGCACACTATAAATTTAAACTTCATTGGCGCCTCCTCGGATAAGGGAGCCGTGAAATATAATCATAGACTGATACTTAATTATGTGAAGGAGGCATCTGTTTCCTTCAATCTATTCCAGGCAACAGGACACACTTATAATAATATAGATGGGGAATATTTAATTATATACTCTCAAAGGTGAACTGCATCAATTAATACTAAATTATTCTGGCTGACTATATGTGTTCCTGTGTGTATTCCTGACTGTGTGTGTGTGTGTGTGTGTGTGTGTGTGTGCCCCCTTCTCCCCCCTCTTTTTGTCTTCTTGGTGTGTGTGTGTGTGTGTGTGTGTCCTCGTATAAGCATGTCTTTCTTTCCATCCCTTCCTTTTCATTCATTCCCTTTCTTTTCATTCCTTCCTTTTCTTTCCTTCCTTCTCCATCCTTCCTTTCTTTTTTTTTTATTTACCTCCTCTCCTTCATCCCTCTCTCTTTCTCTACCTCCCTCTCCCCATCTCCCACCCTCCCTCTTTCTCTACCTCCCCTTCCCCCCTCCCCCACCCTCCCTCTTTCTCTACCTCCCTCTCCCCCTCTCCCACCCTCTCTCTTTCTCTGCCTCCCTCTCCCCCTCTCCCACCCTCCCTCTTTCTCTCCCTCCCCTCCCCCCTCCCCCCTCCCCCCATCATCTAGTCAGGGCGCTAGGGATGAAGTGAGGAGAGAGTTTGTCAAGATTGTGCCAGCAGAGAAAGGGGAGTCAGAGGAGGGAGAGAAGGAGGAGGGAAGGGGAGGGAAGGAGAGAGAGTAGAGAAGGGGAGGAGGGAAGGAGAGAGGGGAGAGAGTAGGGAAGGGGAGGGAAGGAGGGAAGAAGAGAGAGAGGGGAGAGAAGGAGGGAAGAAGAGAGAGAGGGGAGAGAAGTAGGAAAGGAGTGAGAAGAGGGAAAGGAGGGAAGAGAAGGAGGGAAGGGGAGGGAAGGAGAGAGATTTGGAAGGAGTGAGAAGGAAGGAAGAAGGGAGAAAAAGAGAAGGGAGGATCAGCAAAGAGGAAAGTGTGTGTGTGTGTGTGTGTGTGTGTGTGTGTGTGTGTGTGTGTGTGTGTGAATGAATCTGGTTTATTATTATGCGTGTATGTTTGGTGTGTGTGCCTGCATATCTATCTGCACAGGTGTGTGTGTGTGTGTGTGTGTGTGTGTGTGTGTGTGTGAATGAGTCCAGTGTATTAATATGCATGTATATTGGGTGTGTACATGTCTGCATATCTGTGTGTATGTATGTGTGTGTGTGTGTGTGTATGTGTGTGTGTGTGTGTGTGTGTGTGTGTTAATTACTATGCTTGTATGTTAGTAAGTAAGAGAGGAAGGCATACCAAGAGGAAGGCATACTTAATGTGATATGTGGAATGGGTAGACCTCTCTTTGTTCAACCCCCAACTCCATGCAACCCACTACTCCAACCCCCAACTCCAACCCACTACTCCAACCCCCAGACCCAACCCACTACTCCAACCCCAACTCCAACCCACTACTCCAACCCCCAACTCCAACCCACTACTCCAACCTCCAACTCCAACCCACTACTCCAACCCCCAACTCCAACCCCCAACTCCAACCCACTACTCCAACCACCCTCCTTCTCTACCCATCTCTCCTTCCCCTCCTTCCTCCCCCATCTCTCCTTCCCCTCCTTCCCTCCCCCATCTCTTCTTCCCCTCCTTCCCTCCCCCATCTCTCCTTCCCCTCCTTCCTTCCCCCATCTCTCCTTCCCCTCCTTCCCTCCCCCATCTCTCCTTCCCCTCCTTCTCTCTCCACTTCCCTTCTTCCCTTCCTTCCACAATCATATATAGTTTAATTAAGTTTATCTATTCCTCTTCGTTTCCTGACATACTTTGGAGGAATCAAATTGTTCTATAAAGTATCAAAAGTATATTAATTTATAAACCCCTCAATCCTATCCCCCCTCAATCCTATCCCCCTCAATCCTGCCCCCTTCAATCCTGCCCCCTAGCTCCTCTAAGGCCCATTATCCCCTGTCTATGTAATGGATTGGTGAGCTCTATGGCATTGTATACCGTACTTTATTTAATTTCTTGTTCCTATAATGGGAAGGGAGGGAGGGAGGGAGGGAGGGAGGGAGGTAAGAAAGATGGGATGGGTTAGAGGGAGGGTGGGGGGGGTGGGGGGGTTGACAATAGGGACAAATGGAATAAAAGTAAAACCCTGCGATAATGGAATGGGTTGAGAGTTAGAGAGAGAGAGAGAGAGTGAGTTAGAGAGAGAGAGAGAGAGTAGAAACGGGTAAAGGGAATGGGAGTAAGAGAGTAGGGGGAGGGGGAGAAGAGGGAGTAGGGGGAGGGGGAGAAAAGGGAATAGGGGACTGCTTTTAGTGTCGTCAGTAGTAACCTGTATTTATTGAAGGGGTGAAGTTGGGGGGGGAGGGGGGCGTTATGTAGGGGTAGTGAATAGGGGGAGAGGAACAGAACAGTTGGGGGGGGGGCAGAGAAGAGAACTCGTGGAGGGGGGGGCGTAAAGAAGAAAAAACAGAGAGGGAAAGAAGGTGAAGAGAAGGAAAAGTTGGGATAGGATAATTTAATTTGAGGAGTTATAGTGATGGGAAGAGGCAAGATGAAGGAAGGAAGGAAGAGACGAAGGAAAGAAAGAAATAGAAGGAAGAAAACTGAGGGAAGGAAGGAAGGGAAGGATAAAAAGAGAAAAAGAGAATAAAGGAAGAAAGGAAAAGAAGGAAGAAAACTGAGGGAAGGAAGGAATGGAAGGATAAAAAGAGAAAAAGAGAATGAAGGAAAAAGAGGAAGAAAGGAAAAGAAGGAAGAAAACTGAGGGAAGGAAGGAAGGAAGGGAAGGATAAAAAAAGAAAAAGAGAATGAAGGAAAAAGAGGAAGGAAAAAGAGGAAGGAAGGAAGGAAGGAAAGACTTGAAAGATGGAGGGAAGAATTTGAGGGAAAAAAATAAGGTGTAAAGCGTAGAGAGTACATGAGATGATGTAATTGCAGCTAAGATGACAGATGGTGTGGGGGGTGGGGCCAGGGGAGAGCTACGTAGAAAGACAGACAAGGAGTTGGGGGGGGGGGGAGGGGGGCAGAAGGGGGCGTTGAGATAAAAGTTGGACACAGGGGAGTGAAGAGGAAAAACTAAGGGGCGTGACTTTCGAAATAAAAATGGGAACATAAAAGAGGGGAGGGGGTCGTACTGGTGGTGGTGGTGGGGGGAGGGTGTTCTAATGGGTGCTAAGTGGGTCTCTTGTCCTCTATATACACGTGTGTGGGGTGGGGTTGGGGTGGGAGTGGGGGGAGGCGTGTAATCTTGGATGAATGTAATCTGAGTGGGACGTCGATCGATTGATATCTTTTCTAAACTGAATGAAAATGGAATCGAATACATACTTTTTTTTTGATCCGCTTTGGGTTGTTCGAAGGAGATCAATGTTACTGTATATAGATTGTGAGTAAATCAAATCGTCTTGTGTTTGCCGAGGAGGATTTTGGTATATGGGCACTGTATATTCCCCCTTACTTATTTAAAACTTCATATTCTGCTACTAAATCCAAGTTGTACACTCTTTATTTATTTTTTTTAACATGGCGAAAACGTACGGACACCATCTTGGCTTTTTTCTGTAAAATGTGTAATGCAGCCCATGCAAGACAAATGATCACAAACGATTTACGCAACTTATCAACCTATCCACCCACGAACGAATCAACCCACCCACGAACCAACCCACCCACTAACTAACTAACCCACCCACTAACTAACTAACCCACCCACTAACTAACTAACTAACCCACCCACTAACTAACTAACCCACCCACTAACTAACTAACCCACCCACTGACTAACTAACCCACCCACTAACTAACTAACCCACCATCCAACGAACCTACCAACCACTTCTCTGTACACCCTCAATACCAACCCACCCACCCACCCACCCACCCACCCACCCATCCACCCAGTCCAGCCTTTCCATCAGCCTGCCACCTGACACTCTTATCTATTTTGGGCAGGAAGTGTGTGGGTGTGTCGTGCCTTCTTGTGTTACCTGTGTGTATACCTTGAGGCTCTGCACAGGTAAGTAATTCGACGACCTACCCTTCTGTCTCCTCCTGTGTATATGTAGGGGGGTGGGGGGTGGGGGGTGGTGGGGTGAGAGTGAAAGTGTGTGTGTGTTGTGTTGTGGGGGTGGGAGTGAAAGTGTGTGTGTGTTGTGTGTTGTGTTGTGTTGTGGGGGTGGGAGGGTGGTGTGAGTGAAAGTGTGTGTGTGTTGTGTGTGTTTGTGTATGAGAGAGAAAGAGAGAAGGAGAGAGAGAGAGATAGGAAGTGTGTGTGTGAATGTGTACAGGTATGTGTGTGTGAGAGTGAAAGTGTGTGTGTGTGTGTGTGTGTGTAGTGTGTGGGAGTGGGGGGTGGATGGATGGAGGAATAAGATAAAAGGGGTTCAAATTACAGAAGATGTCAATCAGCTTGAGAACACCAACATGGCACACCATCACCAACACCACTAACACCAACACCACCTCCACCATCACCACCACTACCACCATCTTCACTAACACCAACACCACTACCATCACCACGTCCATCACCACCAACATCACCACCACCACCAACATCACCACCACCAACACCATAACTAACACCATCAACTCCACCAACACCATCACCACCACTACCACCATCTTCACCACCACCACCACCACCACCATCACCATCACCACCACCACACAGTAGGTAGAGGATATGGTAGGGTATGGTATGAGGGGGGTAGGGGGGATAGGGGGTTGACAAGGGGGTATAAGTGACAAGAAGGACAGTATCAGTTTACAGGCAGGAGACACAAAATCACTCACTCCTTCCTTCCTTACTTCCTTATTTCCTTCCTTCCTTCCTTCCTTCCTTACTTACTTACTTACTTACTTACTTCCTTCCTTCCTTCCTTCCTTACTTACTTACTTACTTACTTACTTACTTACTTACTTACTTACTTACTTACTTACTTACTTACTTACTTCCTTACTTCCCTTCCTTCCTTCATCAGTGTAAGATAGAAATGAATTATAATTATTGATGTTGATTTGAGGAGTTGACGTGGTGTGGGATGGCGTGCATGTGTTGTATCTTTTAAAATAATATAGAATGGCGTGGGATGCATCTTGCTGCGTGGGGGTGGCGTGGGGATTGCAAGGCGTGGCGTGGCGTGGCGAGGCGTGGCGTGGCGTGGCGTTAATAAAGGGACTATAAACAATGGAACAAGGCGTGTATCTTTGGCGTGGGGAAGGAAGTCGTGGGAGCCAGTGGTGGGCGTGTGTGTATTTTGGGAGGAGGTGGGAGGAGAGGAGGAGGGAGGAGGAGGGAGTAGAGAAAGATAGTTATCATCTGAGATAGTGTTTCCTTGCTCCCCCCTACTCCTCCCCCCCCCCCCTCCTACTCCCCCTCCCCCACCCCCCATTTCTGGACTGGTGGAGCTGTAGATATGGAAGAGATAAGAGTGTTGAATATCGGTGAAAGGGTTAAGAGGGGGGGGGGGCGGCGGAAGTTGACAAAAGGGGAGGGGGGTTAGAGTGTTGAGGGGGGGGGGAAGTGAAAGGGAAGGGATGGAGAGAGAGAGAGAGAGAGAGAGAGAGAGAGAGAGAGAGAGAGAGAGAGAGAGAGAGAGAGGGCTATGGGTAGAATTGAGAGAGAGATGAAAAGCAGTTAGTTTGTCAGTCAGTCAGTCAGTCAGTCAGTCATCAGTCAGAGCAGAGTGGGAAAGGTCAGTCAGTCAGTTTAGAGTATACAATATCAGTCAGTCAGTCAGTCAGTCAGTGTGAAATGTAAGTCAGTCAGTCAGTCAGTCAGTCAGTGAGTGTGAAATGTAAGTCAGTCAGTCAGTCAGTCAGTCAGTGTGAAATGTAAGTCAGTCCGTCAGTCAGTCAGTCAGTCAGTGAGTGTGAAATGTAAAAGGTCAGTCAGTAAGTATGGAGATCAGAGTTGAAGGTCTGTCTGGCTGTCTACCACTCAGATCAACTAGTAACCTGCCTGTCTGTTGAACGTAATGGGGGGGGGAGGGAGGGGGCAGCAGGTGGGGCAGGGGGGGGGAAAGAGAGGGGATAGAGGAGGGGGAAGGGAAAAAGGGAAAGGGGAAGGGAAAAGGAAGAGAGGGGATAGTGGAAGGGTAAGGACGAGAGGGAAAAGGGTGAGGGGGTGAGGGGGGGGTGAGGGGGGCAGGGGGGGGGTGAGGGGAAGATGAGACGTGGTGAGAATTAAAGATGAATGATTGTCTCAGGTTGTCTGGTGTTGAGAGAGAGAGAGAGAGAGAGAGAGAGAGAGAGAGAGAGAGAGAGAGAGAGACTATATAATCAGCTAACTACGATATTATCAACATAAAAATATCAAGTTACTATAAGGCATATTGCTAGCGAGGTGGGTAGGTAGGTAGGTAGGTAGGTAGGTAGGTAGGTAAAATGATAGGGAAAAATTGTATATAGGTAAGCAAGAGTAGGTGGGTAAGTAGGTAGGTAGGTAGGTAGGTAAGTTGAATGATAGACAGGAGGACAAGAATGAAAGGAGGTATATAAGCAGACAAGAAGGAATGTAGGCAAGAAGGAAAGAAGGAAGGAAGGTAGATAGGCAGACAAGAAGGAAAGTAGGCAAGAAGGAAAGAAGGAAGGAAGGAAGGTAGATAGGCCTATAAGCAGGAAGTTAATCTAGTAGGCAAACATTAAGGTAAGCAGAGGCAGGCAGGCAGGCAGGCAAGCAGTAAGATTAAAAATATCAGTACAAATATTTAATTCAGGCAGACAGGCAGTTAGAAAGATTAAAAAATAAGCTTAATAAATTATAGATTAGGCAGACAGGCAGTAATAAAAATAATAAAAATTAGTAAAAATACTTAAATTAGGCAGACAGGTAGACAGACAGACAGACAGACAGACAGACAGACAGACAGACCTAATTCATCTCAACTAAACTATCCCACGTGTTTGCATCACTACATGTAAAACTCTACGGGATTTACTACCCTGGTTTCGTAATCACTGACCCCCTCCTCCTCCTACTCCTCCTCCTCCTCTTACTCCTCCTCCTCCTCCTCCACCTCCTCCTCCTCCTCCCTCTCGCGAGCTGTGGGATGTAGTCAGAAAATTGGAGGTAAATGAGTCCTTCAAATATTGCCACGAAACACACACACACCTATATCAGAAAAAGCCTCCAATTTCCGTATATACTCTCTCTCTCTCTCTCTCTCTCTCTCTCTCTCTCTCTCTCTCTCTCTCTCTCTCGTATTGTTTTGAGGCGTCAGTAACTGCAAGGTAATGTTCACTAATTCGTATATAATAATAATAGTAGTAGTGTGTCCTGAAGTGATGATAATTACATACTCATTATTTTCACTCATTAAAAGACAAAATAATTATGTATATGTATGTATTGTATAGAAGAACGTGTGTGTGTGTGTGTGTGTATGTGTATGTGTATATGTATGTAGTGTATAGAAGAACGTGTGTGTGTGTATATATGTGTATGTGTATGTGTATGTGTATGTGTATGTGTATGTGTATGTGTGTGTGTGTGTGTGTGTGTATGTGTGTGTGTGTGTGTGTGTGTGTGTGTATGTGTGTGTGTATATGTGTGTGTGTATGTATGTGTGTGTGTGCTCTATCGATTCCCCTCGGTAAAGTAATCATAATAGAATATCTTTTTGATGATAGTGAAAGATATGGCTGATCTGGACAATCGTAATCCTCCAATTTAATTAATCCTCTCGTAATAATAATCATAATAAAATCTCCCCTCAAGGACCCTACATGTGATTGTGTATGAAAAGTGGAGGCTTCTGATTCCTCCTAACCATACCACGAAACAAACAAGCTCCTTTCCATATAGAGGTGTGTGTGTGTGTGTGTGTTTCGTGGCAATATTTGAAGGACTCATATATCTCCATTTTTCTGACTACAATCGATATCCCTCGTAAAATAAAATAATGAAAGCAAAAAGTAGAATCTCCCTCCTCTTATATACTTCTTGTCTTGAGTTCTGACGTCTTCATCTCTCTCTCTCTCTCTCTCTCTCTCTCTCTCTCTCTCTCTCTCTCTCTCTCTCTCTTTGGCTTCCTGATTTGATACGCTTAACTCGACCCCGGCTGTGACGCGTTCGAACACACGGCCTCGACTTCTACCACTCATTCCACCCCACCCCCCCGTGTTCTTCTTTTATTATTATTATTATTATTTTTGTTTTCCCACCTTCGCCTTGTGATTGAGAAGGAAGGAAGGAAGGAAGGAATTACGGAACGAATGAAGGAATTAAGGAAGGAAGGAATTAAGGAAGGAAGGAAGGAAGGAATTACGGAAGGAAGGAAGGAAGGAATTAAGTAAGGAAGGAAGGAATTAAGGAAGGAAGGAAGGAAAAAAGGAAGGAAGGAATTAAGGAAGGAAGGAAGGTATTAATTATCCCATGAAATAAATGGGTTCAATATTAATTATCCCATGAAATAAATGGGTTCAATATTAATTATCCCATGAAATAAATGGGTTTAATATTAATTATCCCATGAAATAAATGGGTTCAATATTAATTATCCCATGAAATAAATGGGTTCAATATTAATTATCCCATGAAATAAATGGGTTCAATATTAATTATCCCATGAAATAAATGGGTTCAATATTAATTATCCCATGAAATAAATGGGTTCAATATTAATTATCCCATGAAATAAATGGGTTCAATATTAATTATCCCATGAAATAAATGGGTTCAATATTAATTATCCCATTAAATAAATGGGTTCAATATTAATTATCCCATGAAATAAATGGGTTTAATATTAATTATCCCATGAAATAAATGGGTTTAATATTAATTATCCCATGAAATAAATGGGTTCAATATTAATTATCCCATGAAATAAATGGGTTCAATATTAATTATCCCATGAAATAAATGGGTTTGGTGGCAATATTGGAGCAACTTGATTCCTCCAAACTATTCCAGGCAACAGGGTAGATTGATATCATTATAATATTTATTAATTAATCCTGTTTCCTGACATACTTTGGTGGAATCAATGTATTCCAAAGTTACTACAAGGGACCTCAAATAATTCTATGGTAATTTTGGATGAAACTGATTCCTCCAAACCAAATTATGACGTCATTTTAAAGGGAGAGAGAGAGAGAGAGAGATAATGTAGGGGGATGAGGGTAGGGGAGGGGGTGTGGGGTGTAAAGGAGGTGGTATGTGTCGAAAGAAAGAGAGATGGAGATCAGTGTTGCCAGGTCTGCTTGATGGAATTTCTATAATTTCCCCATTGGTACCTCTGATTCCCCATATCTAGTGAAAATGTCTCATCACTTATTATAGAGAGAATGTTGGTTGAAAATTAATGTTTGAATGGCAGTCCATAAATGGGGTTACTGAGTTGACTACCCCTCCCCCCTACCCCTCATCCATTCTACCTATAACCCCTCCCTTACACCCATGCCCCTACCCCTCCTAACACCATACCCCCACCCCACTCCCCTACCCCCTCATTGATTATCGTATAATGACGTCATGATTTGGTGGAGAATATTGTTCACGTTTTGGGTCATAATTAATCTATCAATAATTATTTTGAATTAATTATTATATAATTAAATTCTCCTTAATTTTCCCTACAATTTGATGTAATAATTTCTTTAATTATGTAACTAATTACCGAAATTAGCGAATATTATATATTTATAATTTCCAACCGTGACTAATTGGTACATTGGAGCACTTTGAGTCCTCCAAGGTATCTCAGGCAACACAACTTAGTGCAGGAATAATACAGTTTGGAGGAATCAGTTTGCCCCACAACTACCCTTTGGAAATCTGGGTTCCTTTATACAGTGTCGGCAAAAAAAGACGCTACCTCCCACCAGGGTGGGACCATGGTGGGAGGTAGCGTCTTTTTTTGCCGACAATGTAGTACTTTGATTCCTCCAAAACATGTCAGGAAAGAGAATTAATTAATAAATATAATATCTATTTTGTTGTATGGAATAGTTTTTTTATTAAAACACGTATTATCTATCAATAATCAATACCATATACAAAATATATGAATATTAAACTGCACACATAATTCATAACACTTTTATTGTACATACATACATTAATAATAACACAATTTCATTAATATTACACCATTAACATTGTATTTTACAGTACCGAGATAAATATTACATACTTACATTAACATAGTATTCTACAGTACTGAGAAAATTTAATATATTAGTATTCTACAGTACCGTAAATTAGTAAATTAGATGAATAATTCATTTTTAAGGATTAAAGATTTAAAAATTTAAATTCGTTTCCAAGTGGCTTTAAATTGCTTCTATGTGTACTTATAGAACCCCCCAGCAGATTAACCTTACTTTGCTCGCCAACCACCCACCATCACACCCCCAATTGGGGTGCCATACCAATCTTTGTCCCCGGGCACCAACAACCCTCGTGACGCCACTGAGGGAACATAGGTGCATTTTCATAATCTAATAAATGCACACAATACAGTACAGTATATCTATGTTTATAAACATGTTTTAAATTGCTACAGAAAGTGTACATACATACATAAATACATATAAATTATCAATATTAATACTAATATTGAAAAAAGTTTTTGTTATTCCTCCTTTCTTTCTATTTCCTTCGTGTTTGCCGTTCCTTGTTTCCTTCTATTTCCTTCGTGCTTGCTGTTCCTTCTTTCCTTCTATTTCCTTCCTGTTTGGTATTCCTTCTTTCTTTTTCTTTCTTAGTTCTTGCTGTTCCTCCTCTCCTTCCTTCAATTTCCTCTCTTACTTCCCTCCTACCTCATTTTAATTCTCTCCTTCCCTCCCTCCTTCATTTTAATTCTCTCCTTCCTTCCCCTTTGTTTTCTCTCTTACCTCCCTCCATCCTGACCTCCTCCAAATACAACCATTATCAACACCAGAGGAACTATGTACATCCACTGTAAAAGAGAAACATTTATTAGACAGAAAGTTTTATTATAAAGAAATTATTTGCATGTGTGTGTGTGTGTGTGTGTGTGTGTGTATAAGGAAACGATGTGTGCATATAAATAAACGATGTGTGTGTGTGTGTGTGTGTGCATAAAACAAGAACATGAAGGAAAACCCATCACAAGCTCCAGCTCTTAATGATTCAAGTGAAATAATAAAATATCCATATGTAAAGGTCTCAAAAATATTAATTATGTTTTATCTGGATTTTCGTATTCATATGGTTATATTGAAATTTTGAAAATGAACCCTTTTTATTGAGGGTGAACCCCTCGGTTGAACCCCCTCTCGGTTGAACCTCTTAAATATTGGTTGAACCCCTTTTCAGAAGTGGTCACCCTAAGAAGAATTTTTTTTTTATAATAATAATAATAAATGATTCAATGTCGGTAAAAGATAATGGATGGGAGGAAGAGAGTGAGTGAGTGAGTGAGTGAGTTGAACACCTTTTAAGAAGTGGTCGCCCCAAGAACAATAATTACGATAAAACCTAGAGCTCTCGGCTTAGGCCGGAGCTAAAAACAATGTGTGTGTGTATAAGAGTGTACAGTATAATTATTGCTAAAATATGGACCGCAAAAGCAAGGAATCATATTAAAAGTAGACAGGAATTGCATTAAGGACCCTGTGATTGTGTATGAAAATTGGAGGCTTCTGATTCCTCCTGATTATGCCACAAAACAAGCTCCTTCCATATACAGTAGGTGTGTGTGTGTGTGTGTTTCGTGGCAATATGTGAAGGACTCATTTATCTCCAATTTTCTGACCACAACACAGGAATTACATTAAAAAATTAGAAGAAATTACATACATAGATCATATAAATTCTGCAATCAAATCATACCATAATAATTATCTTCATAATAATATAATTATATAATACAGTAAAATGAAATAGCAATACAGTACTGATGATGATAATAATAATAATACAATGGAAAGTGTAACAATACTTTGGCCAGACAGCTTGAGGAACTTCAACAACAACAATATTTTAAGGGTTTGGGCACCCCCTCGGCCCCAGCCATTAGCCGCAACAGCGAGGTCATATAGCGTCAGAAAAAGGTGATACTATGAGAGGCAAGACAGCAAGCAGGAAGGAAATAGAAAGAAAAGAGGGACAGTTGAAGAATCTGACACGTTGAGAAATATTGGTGTAAACAACTTACTGGATCAGAGAACGGAAAAAAGGGTTGAGATGATAATTATGGACATGTGGAGAGAATACAAGGTGAGGAGTTTGTAAAGAAGGTGTATGACAGTAAAGTTGTAGTATCTGGTGTGAGAGGCAGACCTCCAGTTAGATGGCAGAACAGAGTGGAAGAGTATGTGAGAGAGAGAAGTGAGAGGGGGGGAGGGGGATGGAGAAAGTTAGGAGGGAGTGCTATAGATAGATAGATAGATAGATAGATAGATAGATAGATAGATATAGATAGATAGGTGGATGATAAGCAAGAGTAGAAGAGATTTACAAGAACGAGTTTAGTTAGGGCTGGCAACCCAGTTTTAACTTGAAAGTTTATGGAATATCACCAAGGCTAAGTGAAAGGACTTATGATAAACATAGATGAAAGAACTTGTTTGAGGTGCGACCGTACACACACACACACACACACATACATACAATGTTTATACTTACATATTTAGCCAGGAATGATCTGTTGTCCTTTCCTTCTGCCTTTTCATTCTTCATGGCTTCGAGTTTTTCAATGTAGGTGGCCGTGTCTGGTCTGAAATGGCAATGAAATAATGGAATGAGGGAATGAAATTAATAAAGAGAAATAATGAAATAATGAAATGAGTAAAAAGAAAAAAGGGAATGACATGGTAATGAAATAATGGAATGAATAAAAAGAAATGAGCGAATGAAATGAAATAATAGAATGAATAAAAAGAAATTAAGGAATTATATGGTAATGAAATAATGGAATGAATAAAGAGAAATGAGGAATGAAATGGTAATGAAATAATGGAATGAATAAAGAGAAATGAGGGAATGAACTAATGAAATGAATAAAAATTACAACGTATTCTTACACACACATAGAAGGGTGATAACAACAGCTACTTACACAGGGGCAGGGATGGGAGAGCATATAATAATAATAGTGAATAACACACACACACACAGAGGGGTGATTACACACACACAGAGGGGTGATTACAACAGCTAGCTACTTACACAGGGGCAGGGATGGGAGAACGTATTATGACCGTAGTATTGTGTTGAAGAGATGATGATGATGATGGTATTATTTCACCACCACCACCATCACCACCACCACCACCATTATCACTCTCTGCACCATTCTCTTCACCATCACACACACATACAGGGGTGATTAACCACACGCCCACCACTGAGGTACCGCTGCCATCCACCATTAGGCTCAGTGTCTCAGATAGTCGGCTCTCAAACACTTGGCACTGGCGGGAAAAAATATATATATAATTAAAAAAATATATATACAATATATAATAATTTAAAAAATATATATACTGTATATAACAAAATGTTAGTGTGAGTAATGAGACGAAAGAGAGGAGGCGAGAGAAGAGAGAAGAGAAAACAAGACAAGGAGAGGAGAGAACACCATTATATTTTGTGTTACCCTACTTATGTATGTATGTGTGTGTTACTTATGTATGTATGTATATGTATGTGTGTGTGTGTTACTCACAGCTTTAGTAAAGGTAGACACATATCCCTTCTCTTCTGAACCTTTCTGGTAGACACGGATGTGATAAAGGTCATCTGCTTCCACCAATTTCTGAAATGTAGATAAATAAAGTTATCTATAAATTATATATTTATTTATTAATACATTAATTTATTTACATATATATATATATATATATATTCATCTATTTATATACAGTATATATATCTATTTACATTTATATAATTTTTTAATTATATATTTATTTATTTATACATTTATTTATTTACATAGATATATATATTTATATATTTATTTATTTATATACTGCATTTAACTTTTGCACCCACCTTCAGTTTTTCATTGAGGTCGTTGGTCCAGGGCCGTGTGTGTGTCACCACAGCGTTGCCGGATTTCACTGACCGAACCTACAATGGAAAAAAACATATTAGTATTAGTATTATTTGTATTACTGTACAACTATTTTATTTGTTATTAAGAATATTACTACTGTATTATTATTACTATTATTATATTGTTACTTAGTAGCAACGAGAAGAAGAAAAAAGGATGCATCAATATACACATAAAAATTCAAAAGACACCAAAAAAACACACAAAGGAAAGGAAGGCAAGTAAAGACAATAAATATATCAGTATCATATCAAAATATAATCATACAACAACACCTTATGTCAACTCAACCCCCTCAATTATTATTATGAGGTGCAGCAAAATCATACACATATTGTTCTTTATTACCAAGATATTTACTACGATGGAAGGAAAGTGTCGGTGGATAATATTTCTGTTCATCTGGTCCTGTTTCCTGACATATATACTTTGGAGGAATCAAGGCACTCCAATGTACCAAAAATACAGTATATATTTATTTATTTATTTATATACAGTATACATATCTATTTACATTTATATATTTATTTACATATTTATTTGTTAATATATTAAGGTGGTAATTCTTTTTTGGTACATTGGAGTGCCTTGATTCCTCCAAAGTATGCCAGGAAACAGGACCAGATGAACAAATATAATGGTGTTCTGTTGTTGCTTGGAATAGTTTAGAGGATTCAGTTGCGGCAGAATTACGAACACAAAACGGTATTTATTGAAAGAATTAACGTTTTATAGCAGTGTTACCAGGCTAGGTCCCAGTAGCTTGCCCCGGTCATTTCCTGTATTTTACCACGGTTATATATTTCCCGGTAGTTTGCCCAGGTTAGGTCCCAGTAGTCTGATGTGGTCTAGGTAAGATCAGGCTAATCTTGGAAATGCCATAGAAGAAAATAGTCTTAGAATGTACAGTTGCCAAAAAAGGTACTGCGACAACTATTGATACAACATTAAATATATCAATGTCTATAGTTATTTGTAGGGATTATAAGTATGTATTACAGAAGGATATGTATATTTCCTTTTGTTATACATGCTTATATGTATGTATTACAAGTGATGAGTATTACATATGAGTATTACAAGTGATTATAGTGTTTAATAATATTGAAAGAGGCCCTGCGGAGCACCAGTTGCTGGTGGAGCGGGGCATAAAATATACAAAAAGGAACAAGTATGTATTACAGAAGGCCGTATATATGTACAGTATGTATTACAGAAGGATATGTATATTTCTTTCAGTTATACATGCTTATAGTCCCTACAAATAGTTGTGGATATTACTAGGGTTAAAGTTCTATCAAGGTTTGTGGTAATACCTGTATAGTGGAGCGTTGGGTGAATATTGGGTCCGGTCCACCTTCCAATGCATCTTCAATCACTAATGTCAACTGTCCATCCAGAAACTCATCCTCCTGCGAAAAAAATGACTAAATTAAAATGCTTATATAATCATACAGTGGCCACCCCCTTGGGAGGAGTTTCCGGAGGGAACGAGACATCAGAGCTATAGATATATATATAGATAGTACACCCACAATATAATATATAAGATGATTATATTTATCACATATATAGGCTATACTGTATAAATTATATTATATCCTTTTAACATAGGCTCAATAAATCACTTGAACATATATATACAGAGGGGGGAGGGGGGCAATATCTCCCTAAAAATTAATTTGAGACAGTTGAGAACAATGAATTCGTTCAAAACACACTATAAAACATTGCATTCTGAAAACCTTGAGTCAAAAACAGATTATGGATAAAGCCTGACTATTACCTTATTATTACTATTGCTGTCATAATTATAATTATTATTATCATTATTGGTATATCTGCATAAAAGGTCCACGTGGCCAACATTTACAATTTGTGTATATTTAACATGGGAACAATGTAATATGTTAATGTGTAATGAATTTAAGAGGAGGTTGTACTTATGTTTGGTATAATAGCATATAGAAAATTTCAGCTGTCCAGACCCTAAGTCCAGTGTTTTCCTGCCATTGTAAACATTGAACAGTTCCAGTAGTCTGTCTAGGTTAGATCCCGGTAGTCTGCCCAGGTTAGGTCCCGGTAGTCTGCCTTGGTCCTGGTTTGGTTTGGGCAACAATCAATAGAACAAGTAAAAATATGTATGAAAATGTATAAAATGTGGGAACAATCCAGGTGGACCTCTTATGCAGAATTACCTCATTATTATTACTACTACCATCATTACTATTAATCGTAATAGAAAATGGCAATATAATAAATAATTACCAAGAAAATGCCATACCAAAATAATGATGGTCTTATAATGTTATAAATTGATGGTTAGAGAAGGTAAAAACATCGTTAATATAACAGACAATTACCAAATAATATGTCTGATATAATATTTTCTCACCTGAAACGCCAAGGAAGCCGTAAATGCCAAAAACAATACCGTAAAGCATGACAGATTCTTCGCCGGCAACACCATCTTGTTTGTTTACATCCGTGCAGTGTTGCCAGGTCTGCTTCACGAAAAAAAAAAAAAGTTCCCCAAAATTTCAACATCAGAATTTCCCTTTCTACAGAGTCACCCGCGTTCGGTTGTAGCCTTTACAACGGCGCTCTCTCACTGTCTACCTCTCCACCCACCCTGTCTGTACACTGACCTGGTTTCCACATAAATACTCATTATAATATTCATTATCTTGCTACTAACTCCCATTCTCTCCAAGACCTTGCCTATAATAGCTTATACCTGTTAATTTTGTCATACGCCTTCTCAATGTTATCTTTCACCATTTTTTCAATAACTTCTCTCACTATGAACATATTATCCTCCCCTCTCCTATCTGTCCTAAAACCATTCTGTTCCCCTCCCATCACCTTATACCTCTCCACCCTCTCTTTCAACCTTTCATTCAGGATCCCACAAAACACTTTCGATACTGTCTCTGTTATACTTGTTATCTGCAATTCTCCATGTCTAGGGAAAAGACGTATACTTGGCAACACTGTATCCGTGATGATCGCAGTGTTGACAGGTTTGTTTTGATGAGACTCAGTGTTGCCAGCCCACTGGTCTGCTTGAAGAAATTTCCCCGACTTCAACCAACAACACTAGAATTTTCCTTTTTTTTTTTTACCTCAATAATATAATTCCCTGTGTTTTTTTTACTCTAAACATTGTCAGTCTTGCTTTTCGGTATTTCCTCTGGTAGAAAATTCCCTGTGTCACTCTTATGGCTGTACTGTACATACATGCAGCCACAATCAAATATCCACCAACACTTTCCTTCCATCCTATAAAGTAAAATAGCCTAAATATCTTGGTAATAAAGAACAACACATTACATGATTTTGCAGCACCCCATAATAATAATTGAGGGGGTTGAGTTGACATAAAGTGTTGTTGTATGTTTATATTTTGATATGATACTGATTTATTTGCACGATGGAAGGAAAGTGTTAGTGGTTATTTGATTGTGGTTGTACGTCTACTGAGAAGAAGTGTATAAGCTGTAGGCCTATGAGGTTCAAGAAAACTGATTTAGAGCATGTGGCATTTTTTTAAAAGTTCTTTATTTTCCCAAACTCTTGGAAACGATGCCGCTAAAGGTTATAAAGTTATTTGATACATGGTGGTAAATAAATATGAGTAAATATATGTAAATAACTGCAGTAGGCCTAATATTATGAAAGAGAACAAAGGCAATATTGATGATTATATAAAGCAACAATAGGAAACTTATTGTACAGTCACGAGCACTAATAAGTAGGCCTATACAGATTTGGTTGAAGCTTTTACTGTCTCTAGGTGTTCAAAGAATATCTGAATACATATTAGTGTTTGTGACTGTACAGCCACAATCAAATATCCACCGACACTTTTCTTCCATCGTGGTAAATATCTTGGTAATAAAGAACAACACGTGTATGATTTTGCACCACCTCTTAATAATAATTGAGGGGGTTGAGTTGACGTAAGGTGTTGTTGTATGATTATATTTTGATATGATACACTGATTTATTTGCACGATGAAAGGAAAGTGTCGCAGGTTATTTGATTGTGGCTGTACACATCGCTGCTGGTCTGTGGTCGGCCGCCTAACAACCTCCCACCTGATGGAGCGGTATCACATACGGATGCGAGCAACGGCTACATCACAGCGGCCAGTGAGGGTGAGACTCCTACCATACAGGTGTTCCACTGCAAGGTACCAGTCATAGTGAGGGATGGACAAACTGTCATGTTGTTCCGGCTTAGGCCGGAGCTAAAAATGTTTCTAGTATGGAAAATTGTGTAAAGAGTGGAAATTGAAGCTTTTTTATTTTTCCTCAGTACAGTATACCTAGAAATATTAACTGAAATTATCCTAGATTACCTATTTTGTGAATTAATGTAGTTTGTGGGAATTAGCAGACATCAATTCACTGACATTTTCTTATCCCTTTAATTAAGGACCCTGATATCGTGTATGAAAATTGGGCGCTTCTGATTCTTCCTAACTATGCCACGAAACAAGCTCCTTCCATATAGTTGGTGTTTCATGACAATATAATTATGAAGGACTCCTTTATCTCCAATCTTCTGACTACATCACAGGGCGCCATAAATATCCCATCCATTACCAAGACTCAAGGTATCGTAATATATCAGGTGCAGAGAATCCTACTGTAGCTTTCTCACACTCTCCCCCAAAGTAGGCCTTGATCTTGCCATGAAAGTATTTATGGGTTTTTAAACATTTTGTATTGATGTTAGAGTGTACATTACTGCTGTTGCTGCTGTCCTCATGGCTTTTACTGCCATCATTATCCACAGTAACACAGCTTCCATCCATTATGCTGTCACTGCCATCATCTTTTATACACATCCTACGAAATATTGACATCATCCTTTCCATGAGACGCGAGGGTTCCCACAGAGTGTCATCCTGTACCTCCTCCATCTCCCTCAGGAAGACACTTTTGAGAATGAAGCCTGCTGGTGCTGGAATTTTGAACTTGCGACCATCCCAATAGGTGAATTGTTCTTTGATGTCCTGTGTGGCCCAGCTTTCTACCTTTAGGGACATGATCAGCAGTTTGCACGCTAAAAATACCACCCTCCTCCTCTCTGGGAGCTCTCTAAAGATTAGGTTCTCCACAGCAGCAAAGGAACACCTCCAGTTTCCATCTCCTGTACTGGTGATCTGAACTGAATTGACAGAGGAGGGTGTCAGTGGGGGTCTCTCCATCATAGCAGGCCAAGGAATGTTTAGAACAGGGACTAAATCTACATCAATCAGAAGTAAAGGAAACTCTAACCCTTGCCAAGCAAAGGACACATTGACACCAACTTGTGTTTTTCGGATTCCAGGCAGTATTAAACTAAGTCTAGGGTCCACAGGCTCAAAGGAAACACTACAGCTTGAAAGAGCATCGAAAAATAGATTTACAAAATTTTCACTGTCCATGTAATCTTTATGTTGGTCATTACTGGTGGTTACCCTGAGTGAGCCAGTGTAGTGTTTAGCTTGGGCTATATGGTGAGGGAGTTTCTCAACAGTCACACTTAACGACCCACCAGGGAAACCATGAATATTTTTCAGTACCAAATTACAGTCAAACTCATCAGGTGCATAAAGACGAAGGTTGTCTGCTGAGCTGCCCAGGACATTGAGATGACTAGCAAACAGAGGATTCGTAATCTCTAACTTCTTAAGTAATCTCTGTAGTTCATTAGTTAGCGTTTCCTTGACTTCTCTTGCTTCTCCCTTGGTGAAATTAACATGTAACTTCCTTACTGCCTTCTCGATGTCACCCCTCCAACTTTGTTTTAAGTGGGCTAAGTGAGCGTGGATGAGTGTCTTGGGGACATTTTGTTCCTGGTCTTTAACTCTAAGTTTGGCATCTAAGGTGTAGGTATTCATGTATTGTTTGTAACTCACGAGTAGTTCCCTGGGACGACTGTTGGCTCTGTCTCTGACCTCCTCAACCCCTGGCACCAAGAAATCCCCCGCCTCATAATGACCAAACATGTAGGCGAGGTGCGCTGGTGTGCGACCGGCGTGATCTAAGATTCTGGTTGATGCTTCATTACTCAGAAGAAAGTTACAAATCCCCAATCGACCGTGGGAGGCAGCCACATGTAACGCAGTCGATCCACTCACCTTCTCTACTGTGGTGTCAATTCCTACCTCACCTACCGTCAATACCAAGTGAGTCAGACAGAACAAGTCATTTTCACAGGCAACCTGAAATGCTCTGAGCAAAGTTTCATCAATTAACTTTACTGATGTTACACTCAGTTCATCGTAAGTATTGGTCCTTTTTCTTATTTCAAACACCTCTAGCAACCTTTCTAGGAAGAGAATGAACAGTTCTTCCTCATTCTGTTCATACTTTTTCAAAATGCCGTCGTTATTTTCACTTAAATGAGCATATTTCGTTTTTTCTTTCTCCTTTCCAGATTTTTCACACACAGACTCTCTATTAATTCCTTTAAAAAAAATTTTATCAAAATTTCCCTTAGAACTGAAATTTTCTCCTTCTCCCTCCCTTTGTAAGCAAGTCATCAGTTCCCTCAGCCAAGAATCACACACAACAACCTTGCCACTGTTGCCATCCAACCCGAACGTCGAGACAAGTTTCATAAAGTAACATTTCCATATCATATTACCTCTATACTTGTCTGTGTATAAGGGAGGGGTTGTGACAGCTCTACTTTCCTTCTCTAGTTCACTGGTTGTGTTGTAGTACTCGTGTCTGGTCGTTGTTTCATCCTTACTACAGCTTGCCTCTTCCTTGCTTATCAACTCATTTTCTCCTTTGGCTATGACTCTCTGTGTGAATTCGATTCCATTCCTTCCTTCCCTTTCCTGTGTGTGTATTTCAGGTACTTGATGTTGTCCTCTGTTGTCTGATTCTAAGTGTGTACATTCCCTTCCATCTATATTATGATGTTTATTGATTGTGTGCATAAATTTCTCAGTGGTGTAGAGAAGGGAAAAGATCAGCACCACGTGTATTAATTTCTCTTTCTCTTTGTTGTTTTTGGCTTTACTAACCAGGTAGTCCAGAACGCGGTAGTCTTGAATCACAGTGTCCTGAAATGAAAACACTCATTATGTTTAAATACACAACACAACCATCTTGAGGCTCATTACCTCGACTCTATATAGACTAGCATTGTCATCATCTTAGGGATATTGGGTTCGGGATTTGATCACACTACAATTTTTTTTGCGGATTTCAGTATTTCTCATTGAGTCAGTTTTTTAAATTCTACACACAATTTTCAGCATTTCCATCTTTACTGCTTTTACTTTCGAATTCTCATATTCATGCCATTCCAAGATTTCACAGTGTGGGAACTAACACTCCTTAATACAGTCATCTTCCACCCACTATATATATATATTCTTTTTTGTTACATTGAAGTGCCTTACATCCTCCAAAGTATGCCAGGAAACAGGACCAGAAGAGCAAAAATAATGGTGTTCTGTTGCTTGGAATAGTTTGGAGGATTCAGTTGCTCCATATTTACCAACACAAAACTTCTCCCTTAAAGTAATACTAGTATAAAGAGTCGAAGTTACGATAGCCAAGCAAATTTATATATTTCTATGATCAGCTGAAACCTTGATACAAAATAATAAGTTTATTACTGACCTCCAGCAGTGTGTCGCCAAACGGTGCAGGTGCTAGAGTGATGGGCAACCTCCTTTGTACATCTTGAAGGAAGATATTGGCCCCTAGATGTCGCACCAGAGTGGCTGCAGTATCCAGCTGACCACTCTCCAAGGCAGCATGTAGTGCTGTCTGTCCACTCACTGTACAACTGGATACGGTCGATGCACCACTCCGCTGTGAATTGGTTTACCACATGGAGGTAGAATACGAGGAGATAATTCCTACACTATACAGACAATGAAATATATTGTCACTAAACAGCTTCGGTGAACACTACCACTATCTTCAGTGGTCAGGACAGAGTGAAGAAATAACATATTATACAGTAAAGCAGTTCCTTTTTATGTAGTTATCAACGTATGTCATGTGTATGTCTATGCGTGTGTGTGTGTGCTTGTGTATGTGTGTGTACAATTTTGGTGTGGTAAAATATGTTCACGTGTGAGGGAAGGTCACCAAATAAATTAATAAACGGTTGTGTTTGTGTGTTACTTAGGGAGGGACCCATTTATCAATTAGGAAGTTCATTAAGGGATTACGTTTGTGAGACCCATCACCAACCCATCACTAAGGTTGAAAATGTCATGGTTTTGAATATACAACAATAATTCAGTTATTTTTCTTTTTCTGACTTCATGACATTTACAGTATAAGAGTTGGCTTCCTTCTCAGTATAATTGTAATTGGCATTACATACATAATTAAATACTGAATTATTAATTTTGCCTCCCTAGTTAGGACGATCGGTTACTTGGCCATGCCTATTGTTCGAAGGAATTGCATACCATTGGATTCTGTTCCAATTTTAAGTGTGTCAAACAAGTTTTTTAGAAATATTAAAAATAATGTTTCTCTTCAGGTAATCAATGACTCTGTTCTGAAAAGTAGGCTATTATCTGATTCTGTTAATGAAGAGTCAGAGGAATACATGTATATTTCAAGTCAGTCTCATCTCTCAAAGTGTACAAATAAGATATAGTTGCATATGTAGTAGAATATGTTGTATATAAATTAATGAAGTCCTTGTATTGTGAAGCATGCATTGTTGCCCTAAACTCAGACAAGATTGATAAACATATTCTTTCCTTGGTAAAACTTTAGGACAGAGTAGACTTGGTGTATCTATCTGATGATGTAATTGATATATGTATTACCTCAGAAAAACTGTTTAGAGAAAGAGGGTCCAGCACCACTTTGAAGAGGGTAGATTCTAGCAAAATAATAATATCAGTGTTAACAAATTATGCGGGCCGTCTCCTCCTATTCTACCTCCATGGTTTATCAGGTTCATTTGTTGGTGACTGTTGGTATTTCACTACATCACAAATACGGACCTTTAGCTACACTACACTACACTGTACAGACAACATCAAATATACACCGACACTTTCCTTCCATAGTAGTAAATATCTTGGTAATAAAGAACAACACGTGTATGATTTTGCAGCACAATATAATAATAATTGATGGAGGGGGTTGAGTTGACGTAAAGTGTTGTATGATTATATTTTAATATGTTATATACAGATTTATTTGCACGGTGGAAGGAAAGTGTCGGTGGATAGCAAAGCGAACATGTACAGTCACGAGCATTAATAAATATCCAGCTCTTGATTACAGCTTTGATCAGTCCAATTCACCAACGAACTAATTCCAATGGAGATTTTATTGTGCATTTATGTCCTGCCCCTGGTATAGGTATTCGAAGCACACCTGAATATTTATTAGTGCTGGTGACTATACAACACAGTAGCTGGCAATCAACCATTACAAATATTATATCACGTTACCACGAGAAAAGAAGCGGTGAGTGTGGTGCCCAGTTCACACGCCCGAACCAATAAACTAGTGAGGTAGTCAGTCTTATTGTGGAGGTTCTCTAGACGCTCAGCCTCGCATTCCACAACGAGTCGCTTTCTTTGGTCGGCAGGATTTTTCATATGGATTTTATTTTTGCTGTTTAAAAAGTTGTTATCACATTTCAAGTCCATTTGATGGCGACTGTGTGACTGTAAGCTGCTTTGTTTACTTTCTGGTGCAGGTGAGACAGTAAAGGAATCCAATGTCTTCCTCGTATTCTTATGAAGTGTCGGCCACGTTACTCGCCACGGCTGCCTCCCCTTCAGCCCCTCCAACAGGTAACTGATCCCCTCCAGCAGACGTGTGGTAGTAGTACTCGGCTTGTCTTTCATTTCCTCCAAAGCCACAAGGGATTTCTCGTACTCCAACCTGTTCACTACAGCCTGTATGTTATGGTAGAAGAGACATACGTGTGGCTAATTAAGGGGGTGTGGGAGTAGGGGACAGGCTTGAGTGGTTTTGGGGCATTTTGAAATTAGACTGACCTTACCTAACCTAACCCAAGATCAAGAGAGTCTCTCTCTTGATCTTGACCTAATCTAGACCACAGCAGACGACCGGGACCTAACCTGTGCAAACTACCGGGACCAAATCTGGACAAATTACCGGGAAATAACTGTGGTAAAGTACAGGAAATGACCGGGGCAAATTATTGAGATCTAGCCGGATCTGGCAACACTGCTACAAACAAAACGGAAATTCTTTCACTAAATACCACCGTGTTGTAATCCGTTTGAAATAAATGACAAAGTGATGTGATGGTGGTATAATAAACAACATTCTTACCCGAGTAATAATAGCAGCAACATTGGTGGTAACATCTGGTGAGAGCCAAGCTTGTTGTAATATTCCAAGACCTCCAGTTGTGGTTGTAAGAGGAGCTCCAGCACCCAATAATAACGGTAGTAAGTCAGTACAACTACCACTAATGGCTAAGTGTAGTGGATATACTGTGTAGCCTCCTACAGGTTGTAGAGGTGCTCCTTCTATCAGTAATCTACTTGCTTCCATAATAGGGTCCAGAGATCGCTTTAACCGGACCGCACCGCTGATGGTCGTGAGCAGTTGTCCGAACAGCTTCACTTTTTCACCCCGGCTCTGACAGAGAGAAAACACTTTGAAAGAAAATATGTTAAGCACGAGAAAAAACCAATGACTGGTTGACATAGAAAATGTTCAGCGGATCACCGTGATAAATATTACTGTAGCTCCTTGTGAATTACCACTTTATGTACTACGGTATATATGCTGATAATAACAAGGCCATAATCAAAATTATTTCCTTATTAGTTAACTAGCTGCAACAATGAATGGTACATATTGCAAAAGTCATCCACTTTTATAATAAAGTACTATTTATTATTTATTATGTTGACAGGAGATTTGAGTCTAGTACACAAGTGGATAACAGACCTCTATAGACTGTCAATCATACCTGTACAAACTGGGTGGTTGTACAGGCATAACTGTCATGTGTGGGTGTGATTGATGGTAGGCACAAATTACTGAACCATATCCAACAAGCTTTTCGTCAATCACACACATATATAGTTGTCCACACATGAAGCTGGTATACATGTAGTTTGTTAACAGACAGACATTAAAATATTATTTCCCTCTGCTTGTCAACAACTATAACTTTTGCTCACTATCCTTCCTGTTGTAGGTATCTCACAAGTAGCGAGGCGTACCAGATTCATGTGTGGGCTACTGTACAGTGATGTCTGATAACGTGTGGTGACTGTTATTAAGTCTTCTTGCTAGTGTGAGGCAAATTTAAATGATTTCACAGGCACCTAGAATGCGTAGACATGAATGATAGCCTATAGAAGCCTTTACATGCACTCACTCACTCACTCACTCACTCACCAGGTCAGGAGGTGAAATGGCGAGCATATTGACAACCTCTGTGTGACCTCTGGAGCGGGCAAGATCAGCTGGAGTGTGACCCTGGAAAGTGTGGGCCAATTTACAGGCGCCAAGACCTGCCAGAGTTTCCACAGTCTCCTTCTGTATATAAGACAATTATGGCAAATGAGTGTTTCTGTATTAATAATAATAATAATAATAATAATAATAATAATAATAATAATAATAACAGAGGAAGAGTATATAGTATTTTACACCTTTGGATATCACTATATATAAATATTATAGTGTACACATTACAGTACAGTATACCATGTTGTGGTAAGCAGCGTGGTGCAGTAATGACCAGCCTTGTCTGTCTTGGTAGTTGATCCTCCATGGACGAGAGATAGCTTGATGTGAGATGGTGCTGTGTTTTCCTTCCTCTGCCCACTCCACCGTCATCTGGCCAATACGTTCATATTCCTCCAGGCACAGAGTCTGTTCCATTATGAATATCATAAAAGCAACATCAGCAAGGGTATATATATACATACACCATGGCTTTTGTAGTTAAACAAAACCCAAGGATACACTAACCAATTGTTTTGTTACGTCTATGGGAAGGTAATAAAAATTAATTGCAAACACTCCCCAAGCCTGTCCCCCAACTCCCGCACCCTCTAAAACCTCCCAAGCCTTTCCCCCCTTTCCCGCACCCCCTTAAGGGACCCTGTGTTGTAGTAAAAACAAGAACATGAAGGAAAACCCTTCAAAAGCTCCGGCTCTTAATGATTCAAGTGAAATGAGTGAGTGAGTGAGTGAGTGAGTTGAACCCCTTTTAATAAATGGTCGACCCAAGAAGAATGAGTGAGTGAGTGAGTCAGTTGAAGCTCTTTTAAGAAGTTGTCGCCCCAAGAAGAAGAAGAACAACAAGAAAAAGAACAAGAACAATAATTACGATAAGACCTTGAGCTCTCGGCTGAGGCCGGAGCTAAAAATGGAGGTAAATGAGTCCTTCAAATATTGCCACCCAACAAACACACACACTTATATATGGAAGGAGCTTGTTTCATGATATAGTCAGAGGGAATCAGAGGCCTCCAATTTTCATGCACGACCATAGGGTCCTTTAGTGAAATATACTATATTCATGGTTATACCGCTGGGAAATATATAGCTCAAGGGAAATATTTCAAGAAAATGTACTGTCTAGTGTTCGTAGCTTGATTTCAGTAATCATAATTCAGTGCTTACTTTAAAACCAAGAACAAGAAGAAAAGGGGGTGTATTGTTTTCTAACCATCTAAAAGTTTCAACTTATATTTTGTTCTTACAATCTGAGTATGTTGACTGGGAAGAGCACTGGCTGACTGTTTGTATAGCCACCACTTGACATGAGGGAAGCCATATATCTGTGCCTTATCTTCTGGTGTTATCTGACGGTAATCACTAATGTTGTGTGGAATGTTCCTGGCCACCAGCCACTGGACTGTCTCTAGGTGTCCACCCATCGCTGCATAGTGTAACACAGTAGCCCCAGAAACATTTCTGGCCTGAAGGTTACACCCGTGATCAACCAGAGCCTCCAGTATATTGATGTGACCACGTAACCCAGCATAGTGAAGAGGCTGTATATCTGTATCAAGGGCTCAAATTAGAAATCCTGAAGAATTATAGGATAGGAAACAATATTTTCATATACAATTCAGATTTCGGGCTTTGACTCAGCTGGACTATATAGGGATTGTGGTTTCCGAGTTTACCAGGAATATTGAAAAGGGAGTCCGAATGCTAAATATAGCCAGCCATAATAGGTTAAAGAACCCTGTGTCGTAGTCAGAAAATTGGAGATAAAGGAGTCCTATATACAAATATTGCCACGAAACGCCACCTATTTAGAAAGAGCTTGTTTCGTGGGATGGTAAGGAGGAATGAGAAGCCTCCAATTATCATACACGAGCACAGGGTCATTAAGCTATGACATACAATTATCTGTAGGATGGCTGTGTATAAATACAGTTTCATTATGATACCACTGCATTCTATACTCATTGTAATTACCTGACTCAGCTAGGACTATTTTGAAAATACAGTTGGACACATGAATGGACACATAGCTTAGCTATGAATATAATAATAATAATAATAATAATAATAATAATAATAATATGTATACTGTATATTGAGGAGTATCGCCTCTATATACTTCGTAATGTTGTGTATGTCTCTAGTGCTATATGGCCCTAAGAGGCAATCTCTTGACGTAAGGTTGGATCAAACTATAGGAAATCAATTACTTCCTTACTGAAATAGTCTAATTACTGGCTTAGTTTGGAATATCAGGAGCACTCCAATTTTGTCACAAATGCCTACAGTATAATTAGCTTAGGTACAGCCACAATCAAATATCCACTGACACTTTCCATCCATCGTAGTAAATATCTTGGCAATAAAGAACAACACGTATATGATTTTGCAGCACCTCTTAATAATAATTGAGCGGGATGAGTTGACGTAAGGTGTTGTTGTTGTACGACTCTGTTTTGATATGATACTGATTTATTTGCACGATGGAAGGAAAGAGAGTGTTGGTGGTTATTGGATTGTGGCTGTACTAGTATATCTCCACGACGTCTCACCTCCTTTAGCTTTCGCCTCAATGTCTGCGCCTCCGTCCAGCAGAGCATGAAGTGCCTCTACCTTCCCCCATAATGCAGCTCGGTGAATGGGTTGTAAGTCACACATTGCTCTCAAATCCACCTGACTGCCAGCGTGTAGTAACAGCCTCACGATCTCTGCATTACCCTTCCAACTCGCCAAGTGAAGAGGACTAAAACCTGTATAATCAAGAGCAAAATGGATTCATATTAGGCGCCGCAACAGTGAGGTCATATAGCGCCAGAGAAAAATGGTATATAGAGGTGTGGCAACAAGCAGGATCAAGAGCCAAACACGATGCAATTAGGAATTATTGTAAGTGCAAAAACCGCTTATCAAAATTCCTTAAGGGGGGTAATTCAGGTTTGTTACATTGGAGTGCCTTGATTCCTCCAAAATAGGCCAGGAAACAGAACCAGATGGATAAATATAATGGTGTCCTGTTGTTGCTTGGAATAGTCTGGAGTATTCAGTTTCTCCAGAATTATCAATACAAAACTTCCACCTTTATTAAGTCCATATTTTTCCTACCTAAGCAAGCATCAACCTCTACACGACCACAAGTGAAAAAAAAAAAAAAAAAAAAAAAAAAAAAAAAATCACCTGTCCATAATTTATTTCCTCGTAAGCCAGCCAGAAAAAAAAAAAAAAAGCCAGTTACTGCAGTTTGATAAGGGTTATAAAGGATATATAAACCTAAATGCTAACTCTACCTATTAGTGTTTGTCATTATGATAAAGTGCCACTGTTGACGAAATTTCTTAATTAAGGGACCCTGTGATGTAGTCAGAAAATTGGAGATAAACGAGTCCTTCAAAATACTGCCACAACACACACACACACACACACACACACACACACACACACACGTATATGGACGGAGGTTGTTTCGTGACATAGTTAGTTAGGAGGAATCAGAAGCCACCAGGATTTATACACGATCACATGCAGGGTCCTTAAAAAGTAAGATAAGATAAAAGTAAGATAAAGGTAGTGTGTGAGTGAGTGAGTGACCTGTGATATCCTGAGCATTAAGGTTGGGTCGTGCCTCAAGTAGATGTCTCACCACCTCCACATTCTCATTACAACACGCCAGGTGGAGGGCCCGTCTCTCTGTACACGTATAATACAAACACAGAATTAGTATACCGTACACTCTTGATACGTAATCCCTGACCAGAGACGAACCACACACACACACACACACACACACACACACTGCATTCGAACTCAGTCTCTATATATGTGTACTGTGTGGGGAAATGAACAATACCACACACACACACACACACACACACACCCTGCATTCGAACTCAGCCTCTATAGGTGTACTGGGTAGGGAAATGAACAATACTAAGCGGTTCGAAGCTTTCTGCTCCTCACACTCTGGTCAGAAATTATGTATCACGAGTGTACAAGTGTGAAGATAATTATGTTGTGCATTACCCTATATATGTAATTACACTACTATGGGTTTCAGGGCTCGTGAATATACATCATTTTTTACAATTTGTCTTCCAAAGTAATTGTTGTATCGGATTGGTTGTTTGGCACAGTGTACAGTCACAATCAAATATCCACCGACACTTTCATTCCATCGTGGAAATAAATCATTATCATATCAAAATATAATCATACAACACCTTATGTCAACTCAACCCCCTCAATTATTATTATTATTATTATGAGGTGTTGCAAAATCATACACGTTTTGTTCTTTATTACCAAGATATTTACTACGATGGGTGGAAAGTGTTGGTGGATATTTGATTGTAGCTGTACAACATATACACATCAACCTAATTTTTAGCAATGTAATGCAATGGCAAATGTTAATTACGTTGATTACTCTTGAGTCTGATTGCACTAGTCTACATCAATGCATAAAGAAGTGAGTGAATGTTATTATTACCTTCATCCTTGGTACTGACAGCTTCTATATTGGCTCCTTCCTTCAGTAATGTCACCACTACCTTCCAGTTTCCTGCCACAGCTGCTTCATGGAGAGGTGTTCTGGAGCCGTCACTCAACTCATCCATTTGGGCTCCAGACGCCACAAGGACAGGCACGAGGTGGTGGTGACCTCTAGCGGCGGCTTACAGTAACGTCTGGCCTTTGTACAATTGCCAACACTTATAACTGGTACAGTCAGCGTCGTCAATCTTGTTTTCCTGTACCAATTAGATGTGCCGGCAACTGTACATGGTTCCTGTGAAGGTCATATATATAGGTAATTAGGCCACTAAGTCTCTTGTACAGTCAGGGACAATACTTTAAAGGTTTTGGCGCCCCTTCGGTCCCAGCCACTAGCTTTTAGTTCTTAAACTGTCCCTCTTTTCATTCTGTTTCCTTCCTGCTTGCTGTCTCACCTTTCTATTACTTTTTTTCTGGCGCTGTATGACCTCGCTGTTGCGGCGCCTAATAATTATCAATCCATCAATCACGTATAGGGTCAACCGCTCTACCCGTCACACGTCATTTGGATTCACCTCTATGTAAAAACTCTGTAATTTATCTAATATTAACACACACACAGGTAACACAAAACTTAGTAGGTGTCGCACAGTTGGTATGTATAAATTCACAACAACAAACTCTGCACAAGTAAATTATCCAAATATTTACATGATCAAACTGACCTTGGTAACGGCATAAAATCACACCATGTATACTAAAGGTTGATTGCAATACATAATCAATTTACTGTGGAAAACTTTATCTCAATCTGTGTGGACGGTTGTGGACGGTTGTAATGTGTATATATATATTGTTGTATATCCTCAACACACAGGACATAACTCCCTTTTAATATCACATTTCAAACATTACATTTAGATTATTTTGTTGGACATACTAGTCAGTCCTATGCTCAGTTAGTGAGATAGGAAATTGATATTTTAGTGGACTGAATTATCTTGGGTGAAATTTACACTTACAGTAAAGAACGGCGAAAACGCTGATAATTTTAACTCCTTGACCTGCGCCTAGCTTGGAAAACTTGCCACTAGTCACACACACTACAATCACGTTCAACTCGGTGACAGGAAACCAGTCTGCTTGATAAACTATACCAACAACTCACCCCAGGCTACTGTTACCAAGTTTGCATTATGGACACATAAATATCATCATCATATTATTACGACGATTATAATAATGATAAATATGATAGCTGCTTTTAACTATAAGAGAACAAACACATAATGGTTGAGTGGCCCTGTAGGACAAGGGAGATAGATGGTGGTAGCTATAGAGAGGTGGAACAACAAACACGAACAGTATATTATATAGTAGGAAAGGATGGACAGTTGAAGAATAGGAAGGGAGTGGCTGAAGTCAAAAGGGCACCAAACACATTAAGTATTACCCACATGACAGCAAGTAGGATGGTCTATTGAGAAGGGTTGCCCATCTCATGCAACACAAGATTGAAATCATCACAGCTGTACTGCTTTAATTAAGGGACCCTGTGATGTAGTCAGAATATTGGAGGTAAACGAGTCCTTCATATGATGCAACGAAACACCATTTACATTGAAGGAGCTTGTTTCGTGGGATAGTCAGAAGGAATCAGAAGCCTCCAATTTTTATACAAGATCACAGGGTCCTTAGGATGGTAATTAATTCCCTTTTGGTACATTGGAGTACTTTGATTCCTCCAAAGTATGCCAGGAAACAGGATTCAGTTGCTCAAAATTTTACCAACACAAAACTTCCCTCTTAACAACCCGTGTATGATTTTGCAGCACCTCATAATAATAATAATTGAGGGGGTTGAGTTGTCGTAAGGTGTTGTAGTGTGATTATATTTTGATATGATACCAATTTAAATGCACGATGGAAGGAAAGTGTCGCTGGTTATTTGATTGTGGCTGCAGTACATTTGACGAGCCTAATAAAGTCATGCTCGCTCGGGGAGGGAAAACTAAACAAACACCAGCAGCTGCAGGAAACGAACCACTAACTGAGACCATGGAAGACGACAGGAAATGGTAAAAAGAAAAAAGAAAATAATAATGATAAAAAAAGCAGTTACATTATCTATCTATAACTTTATCTTTAATACTCCACAAGTTTGGAGGAATCAGTTACTCCCCAGATTTTTACCAATACTGTACTACCTCCTCCATTTTTTTTTTTTTTTTTTTTTTTTTTTTTTTTTTTTACCATGACCCTCTGATAGTTACAATAGCTGCTTGGGCATTAATATCCTTATATAATTATATGTTATGAATCATGTGCTTAACTTTGGTAAATTATGTGTATATAAATATAATATAAGGTATATTATTATATTCTTCATTCCTCATCCAATTGATTACTCTTAGTTTTTTATCTTTTTATTGACAGACGCCTTCCAATTTTCCTAAAATTTCCGAAGCCTTATTTTTATCGGTTAGTAGGTGATAAGAACTTCATGGCGACCGGGAAAATCACAACACTTTTTAACCAGAAATATTATCAGTGTGTAATTGCTCAACATGTTGTGACGGTAATACAGTACAGCACATACATGTTGAACTCATCATAACCACCATCCTCACTCAACCTTTACACTCCAGCTGACATGGGGTTGAACTTTTTTGTATGACTAATTTCCTACGATATTCTTCTGACGTGTGTTGTAGTTGTGTTGTAGTATTCACCTCACCAACTCGTTACGGTACGATGTATGTTGTTCTAGGGTTTGTTGTAGCTTTTGTTGTAGTTAAACTCTCACCAACTCCCTCCCTACGGGCATAACATAAAATAATAATGTACAATGGCCAGCACTTATAACTGGTACACGAAAAGAGGATGAACAGCTCTGAATGTACAAGTTATTATAAGTGCCAGCAACTGTATAAATAAGCTGTATAAATAAGGTATATATCAAGTGGGTATATTGTATTGTTTTCTTTCAGAGTTTTAAGTGCATCCAAGAAGACAGCTTTTGATGACAATATAACCAAAGCTGTTGGAGTTTTGTTATCTTATGAAAGTGTGGGAATGAGTACAGGAACGAGGACATCGCAACACAGGCTTACCTACACACTGTTTACGGGGATAGTATACTTTTTTGGTAGATTGGAGTACATTGATTCCTCCAAAGTATGTCAGGAAACAAAACCAGATGGACAAATATAATGGTGTCCTGTTGCTTGGAATAGTTTGGAGGAATTAGTTGCTCCATATTTACCAGCAGTGTACTACCCCCTTAATAAAATAATAATGATAAATAAACTATAATGATAAATAAAATATAACTAACAGTAGTTAGTTATAAGGGTCAAGTGAGATTGGGGCTCGTATGTCACTTTTATCCGGAACCTTGGGAAATAAATGTGGAACTTCCTTCGTTAATCAAAATGTCCCATACAGTCTTTACTCGCCTTTTGTCACACACACACACACACACAAAAAAAAAAAAAAAAAAAAAAAAAAAAAAAATAATAATAATAATAATAATAATCACACACACACTAAACACACAAACACACTGGGAAGTCTCAGGTGTTGTGTACCACCACGTTTATAATCAGAAACACTCACAAGTTCTGACAAGCATACAGAATGGTACATAAATAAGTTTAGTATTAAGGGGGTGCGGGAGTAGGGGACAGGCTTGGGGGGTTACTTGTAGAATGGCTGGTTGACTGTCTGTCTGTCTGGATGGATGGATGGATGGTTACTTGTAGAATTGGCTGGTTGACTGTCTGTCTGTCTGTCTGGATGGATGGATGGTTACTTGTAGAACTGGCTGACTGACTGGATGGATGGATGAATGGATGGATGGTTACTTGTAGAATTGGCTGACTGACTGGATGGATGGATGGATGGTTACTTGTAGAATTGGCTGACTGACTGGATGGATGGATGGATGGATGCATAGATGAGAGGATGGTTACTTGTAGAATGGGTTGGCCTGATTGGTTGGCTGCTGTGTTAGGTTACTTGGTCAGTTTGTTATGTTTATGACAATGACTGTATGAGACAACAGATTTGTGTCCTTGAGTGACTGTGTGTGTAGTTGGTGAAGGTATATATATAACAGGTGGTGAGGGTATATATATAACAGCCCTGGACACTTATATCCAAACACTCACAAGTAACATCACATTGACAGTGGAGGCTTGTCTCTGTTACCACACACAGTAGGCCTATATACTCAACCACACTTACTGTTACACTGTACTCTAGTATTGTACTTATACCATCTACTGTATTATACACTGTTACCTCCCTTCCACTGACACCACTTACCACCTGTTACTGACACCACTTACCCCTTAACAACAACAACAACAACAACAAGCCTTGTCATCAAGATGAATCAGCTTCTACTTCGTCTACTTTCTTTGCTGGTAATTTGTAGTCTAACATTTACCAACCACAGGGGACTCAGTTATAAGACATTATTGGTGTAGAGTTGAACTTTATGTTTGTTCGAATGAAGGGGTTTAGATTTTATAAATATAAATGGGTAGGTACAGTTGCCTCCACTAGTAACGAGTACAGTGCCTGGTGGGTTTGACGAAATGTGACATATTCGTGTTTGTTTACGTAGCATCCTTATGGTGGATATTATAACAGGAAAAAGTTCACTTCATTCATTTATTATTACTGCTAGTAAACACACACATTGGTGCCACATTTCACTTAATCCACCGGAGACTGTACTCGTTAATAATGGAGGCAATTGAAGTTATTCCTCTGAAGTGTGATTCAAAATAGAAGTCTTACACCAAAAATTAATCTGAATACTTCGTGGCAAAGTTTGGAGGAAGCGTTGTGGCAACTTCAATAATAAGTTAGGTCACATTGTCATGTGGGTGAAAAGTTTTGTTATCCATTGACATGTTGAGTATAAATATTACTCATATTGTATTGTAAACAAATGACAAATATATATATACATATATATATTTTTTTTCTTTCTTTTTTTTTTTTTTACATGCTGAAGTGAATTGTTTATCCAGCAAGGTTTAAGAATTCTCACATCAGTATCTTCCTGGTGATATTTTCATTGACTATAATATAAGTTTAATTAATGGACAGGACTGGTCAAAGACATACTACTGTATTTTATAAAAAGAATAAGTACTAGTTAGTATTTTGTTGTGTTTCAGGTGTTGGTGTGTGTGTCGGCGGTGATGGGTCAGATTTGTGCCCCGAGCTGTACTGGTTTGGTCCCAGGAAATCAAATACCAGACCCCGAGAACTGCCGTAATTACTATGTGTGTATGGCAGACGGCACCCCAAGTGACTTGCCCTTCCCGTGTGACGAGGGCCTAAAGTTTGACAACACGACAGGATTATGCATTGATGAGACAGATGCGGCTCTTATTTGTGGTGTTTGTCCTCCTTCCTGTAGATTTTCTTGTCCCGTTAATAGTACTGAACTTTCTTTCATCGCCGACGCCTCTTCCTGTAGCATATATTATCTGTGTAGTGATGACGACATCTTGCACCTGTCTTGTTCCTCACCAGATTTATATTTTGACGGTGAAGATTGCCAGGACGACCCATCAAAGTGTTGTGACGGATGTTCTGTGTACTGCTACGAGGCCTTCATTGAGATGGCAGACCCTTCCAACTGTAATAACTTTTACTTCTGTAAGGATCCTGAGTATTACCCCGAGTCTGATGACCTCTTCACTTGTCCCTCGGGTGAAAAGTTTAACTCCACCCTCGGCCACTGCTCATCAGACGCTACCTGTGTCGAGCCCTGTGCCTAGACCATCCAATCATTTATCCAGCCCTGTTCTAAGACCACCTAATCTTCAATGCAGCCCTGTGATTTGACCACTAACTCTTCCATTTAATTTGACCACTAACTCTTCCTTCTAACTTGACCACTAACTCTTCCTTCTAACTTGACCACTAACTCTTCCTTCTAATTTGACCACTAACTCTTCCATTTAACTTGACCACTAACTCTTCCTTTTAACTTGACCACTAACTCTTCCTTCTAACTTGACCACTAACTCTTCCTTCTAACTTGACCACTAACTCTTCCTTTTAACGTGGCTGCCTGTTTGTCTGTTCAGGTCTGTGTTACACCAACGTAGTGACGAGGAATGTCTTATTAAATAACAATTACTGGATGAAAAGTGTTATCGTCTGTATTTACCCAATAAAGAAATTCATATCCAAATCCATATTCTGTTTCGTCTACAAATATGGGAGTTCGATTTAGCTTAAAATAATTTTATCTGAAGCACATTTTGATACTTTTTGATATCATAACAGTTATCTATTGTTTTACTTTCTTTCATTAGGAAATAATAGATTGCACAATAATGTAAAATAATAAAAATGCCATGTAATATTTCTGCTTTTGAAGACTATTGATATAACCAACACATAAGAACCAAGCACAAGGCAGCGTTAGGAATAAAATGATGGTGGCAGCAGTATATATTACACTAGCAGTGATACCCGACGTTGTCCGGCGGAAGATCCTACATGTGAGTTTGTCAATAAATTCCCTCTAATTATTTTTATGTGAACATATTAGGAGGGTGGGAGGAGTCCATTATCCCGTGTGGTTACTGGTCCCCCAGAGAAACCATGCCAGCCTTACAACCCCAAAACTTATCCATGACGCAACTACAGCAGAAGGTGGCATTGTAACAGCCACGATTAAATAGCAAGGCCCGAGTGGCGAATTGAGCTGCAGGGGTACTGGGATGACCCCCCCCCCCATTGGTCATTTAAAAACTTTTTTGCACTGTCTTTAGATTTAGTATTAAATTTAGGTGTTTAACATTTTGTGGTGTGAATTCATTCCTAAACTAGGCATGCAAGCCAGACCTGCCTGCATCCTTGATGCTTGAGACCATAGAGTCTATGTTGAAAAAGCCATAAATCTTTGGTTGTTTTAAGGTGATAATTCAAGAAACACTTATCAACCAAAAATAAAATTAGACCAATGACATTTCCGGGACTACACCGGTCAGAATGGTGTAGCATTTGTCAACAAAAAAATTAAATACAATTGTACCTTTGAATATTAATTGTGATCCTTCCGTCTCCTACACACACGTCACATACAGTACAACACTTTACCACCAGAGTTTGGGTTAAATTAAGGCGAGATTATCTTGTTTGGTGAATTGGAGCTCCTTAATATTTCCTCCAAAGTATGCCAGGAAACAGGACCAGCAGATTAACAAAAATATAAGGGTAGCCTGTTGCCTGAATTAGTTTGGAGGAATCAATTGCTGTTCCAAATTTACCAACAAGAGAAAATATTTCGCCCTATAATAAGAGTCAGGGAATAGGGAATGAAGGAGATAATATAGTAAACTTTTCGTACATTGGAGCACCTTGAGTCCTCCAAAATAAAATGTAATAGGAAAGAGGACCGAATTTACAGAAATACTGGTGTCTTGTTGCCTGGGCTATAGTTAGGAGGAATCATTCGCTCCAGATTTTATAACCAGCAGTATACTACCTCCTGATCAATTAAAGACCCTGTGATTATATTATGAGAATTGGAGGCTTCTGATTCCTCCTGTCTATGCCACGAAACAACCTCCTTCCCTATAGGTGTGTGTGTGTGTGTGTGTGTGTGTGTGTGTGTGTGTGTTTCGTGGAAATATTTGAAGGACTCGTTTACCTCCAGTTTTCTGACGACATCACAGGGTCCCTTCAGGGGGTGCGGGAGTAAGGGGACAGGCTTGGGGGGGGGCGAGTTAGGGGGTTTTGAGGGGTGAAGGAGTATATAGGGAGACAGGCTTGGGGAATAGGGGGCAGGCTTTCTACCCACCCCAAGCCTGTCCTCCTATTCCCGCACCCCCACCCCAGTCGCCCCCCAAGCCTGTCCCCTACTCCCACACCCCCTTAACGGACCCTGTGATGTAGGTAGTAGTAAAAAAGTTGGAGGTTAAAGAGGCCTTCAAATATTGCCACGAAACACCACCTATAGGGAAGGAGCTTGTTTCGTGGCAGAGTCAGGAGGAAGCAGAAGCCACCAACAATATTTTATTCACGTTCACAGGGTCCTTATCAAATTTCTTATCATCATATTTTTCATGATTTCATTTGGTGTTTATCCTGTATGCAAGAAACTCCCTGGTGGTGGTGTCGATGGTCATGTGGTACCGGTACGATGGATCTGTTGTTTGGTTTGTGGAGAGTCATCGTATTGGTAGACCTCGCCATCGTATGCACCATGAATGTTCTTCTTGAATATGGCCCCACGAGCAGCAACGCACCGTGTGGCTCTTTCTCTCTCATATATATAGGCCTATAAAATAAAATACAACAAAGAAAATTATGGTTGTTATTCAGTGATCGGGTTAAATTTGAACCAGATAATGTTTGTGGTTGGTTGGTTGGTTAGTTGGTTGTTTGGTTACGCTTGCACTAAATAATGTTTGTGGTTGGTTGGTTGGTTGGTTAATTGGTTGGTTACGCTTGCACCAGATAATGTTTGTTCTTGGTTGGTTGGTTGATTGGGGGTTGAGCCGTGAAATGTTTGTGGTTGGTTGGTTGAATGGTTGGTTGGTGGTTGAGCCGTGAAATGTTTGTGGTTGGTTGGTTGGTGATTGAGCTGTGAAATGTTTGTGGTTGGTTGGTTGGTGATTGAGCTGTGAAATGCTTGTGGTTGCTAGTTGGTTGATTGGTAGTTGAGCCGTGAAATATTTGTTCTTAGTTGGTTTGTTGTTGGTTGAGCTGTGAAATGCTTGTGGTTGCTAGTTGGTTGATTGGTAGTTGAGCCGTGAAATATTTGTTCTTAGTTGGTTTGTTGTAGGTTGCCTGAGGTGGTATCGTCCATAGTTGTTATCTCAAGGTATATAAGTAATCCAAACAGGACTGGAGTATCAGAACAGCTGGCGACGCGAAGTGGGAACATCTCCTTCATCATGACTCAACTTCTTTCTCTAATCGTCTTGGGCATCACTATGGTAATACATGTGTGTGGTTTTATTCGTGTGTGTGTGTGTGTGTGTGTGTGTGTGTGTGTGTGTGTGTGGATAATAATATATGTTTGAATTAGCTATCATTTTTCAGTTAGTTTGCAAGAATTCAGACTTTATTAGAATTTTTTTTGAAAGAATCTTTGTCAGTATAATTATGCTTTCTTATATAATTTGTGTGATAATTCTCCTTATATTCCTGGATGTAGTCGGTGTTGCAGTGTGTTGTGGTGGGAGCTGACGAATGCAACCCAACCTGTGATGGTGTCTCATCGGGAACAAAACTCCCTCACCCCACTGACTGCCACAAGTACTATCTCTGCCTACCAGATGGAACCCTAATGGAATGGGATTGTGATGAAGAAGAAATATTCTGCTCAAACTCTACAAATTGTGCTCCGGAATGTGATACAGGTACTTGTCTAGAATGTACACCGTCTTGTCGCTTCGTGTGTCCAAAAAACGAAGAGATCGTCTTAAGAGCTGACCTTACCGACTGCGGAATCTTCTACGTGTGCCCTGACGTAACCCAACAGTCATGCTCAAACCCTGAAGAGCCATATTTCACCGGGAGGAAATGTGAAGCAGACCCACAACTTTGCTGCGACCCTTGTATACCCTACTGTCACGAACCTAATACTTTAATCCCTGATCCCACCAACTGCAAACAGTTTTATTTTTGTACCGACACTGGTCCACCACCTGCAGATACCCTTATGTGCGGTGAGGGTAATTTTGATCCGAGTATAGGAAATTGTTCACCCACTGCCCCCTGTCAAGCCCCCTGTCAAGAACCCTCTAGCTCCACTGTCTCCACTCCCCCTACCACCTCCACACACCCCATCGGTACTACTACCACTACTACTACTACCACTACTACCACCACCACCACCACCACCACCCCCGCCTGCTTAGAATCTTGGTTGTGTACAGAGTATGGACTCTTTCCCGTCTGCGCCACGCTGTGTAGTCGTCGCTATTTCCACTGCGACTTTTTCAACCAAAACGACTATGCTGACATTGAATACTGCCCAGGTAATGACCTCCTGGACCCTGACGAAGTGGTTTGTCTTGATCCCAGTGACTGTCCTTATCCCCCGGAACACTGAAGGTAAACAAACACCACCACCACCACCACCACCACCTCAGGGGTCAGTGCCGGGTCACACTTTACTTATTAATGTTGGTAAATCTGGAGCAACTGAGTCCTCCAAACTATTCCAAGTAAGCAACAGATCACCATTATTATTTTTGCTCTTCTGGTCCTGTTTCCTGGCATACTTTGGAGGAATCAAGGCACTCCCAATGTACCAATAAATGAATGACCACCTCAAAAGGATCCAGATGAACCGAATCTTCCAATTTCCACTTTACAACGGTGCCGAGTTTCATTCCATCATGTCTCTTTTTATCCACCTAAGACCATGCCTGTATACTCCATTATGTGTGTGTGTGTGTGTGTGTGTGTGTAATGCAGTTCAAGACACATTACACCAGACATGTACAACTACAACTACAACTACTACTGTAACTACTACTACTACAACTACTAGAACTACAACTACTACTACAAATAATAATAATAATAATAATAATGATAATGATAATAATGATAATAATAATAATAATAATAATAACAATAATAATAATAATAATAATAATAATAATAATAATAATAATAATAATAATAATAATAATAATAATAACAATAATAATAATAATAATAATAACAATAATAATACTAATAATACTAATAATAATAAATAAAAAGGTAATAATTGAGTTTGTTCTGAATGTTGATAACTTCTTTAATCTTTCGAGTAATAAATTGTTTTTGTTGATGGTGTTGATTTTATTTCCTCGGGTTGTTTGTCTGTTTGTTTGTCTGTCTGTTTGTTTTTCTATCTGTATCTATGTTTGTTTGTTTGTCTTTTTGTCTGTCCATTTGGTTACATATATCAGGATTACGCAAAATATATTTATGTTCCACCTCTTCTCTCCCCACCCTTTTTTTTTTCCACCCATTCTCTCCCACACTTTTTTATTATGTCCCCCCCCTTCTCCCCCCCACCTTTTTTTCGTCCCCCCCCTTCTCCCCCCCCTTTTTTTTCGTTTCACCCCTTCCCCCCCCCCCATTTTATTTTATTTTTTTTTTCACCCCTTCTTCTCCTCCTTCTCCTCTCCCTTATTACGACACTCCCTGCATGCTTGGGAAGTGGTCAGGTGTTGTCCAATCTGTTTTTCCTTTATGATACTTGAGACGTGGGAAAGAAGAGCACACAACAATCATAGTCACAAACAACCACAGATTATTATTATTATTTTTAGTTTTTTTCGTCACGTCTTCTGGGAACCCCGAGGTTTTTTTTTTTTTTTTTGGGGGGGGGGGCAGACAGAGTACTTATCCTAACCAAACCTAACCTATATAATCTAGTTGTTTAATCTAACCTAGCCTAACCTAACTAAATAATTATAACCCTATCTGTCCTAGCCTAACCTATATATTATAACTTAATATAACCCTATCTGTCCTAGCCTAACCTGACTTAATTAACCTAACCTTTCCATAACCGAAGGAATAAAAATCGATTTCACCTGCGTTATCATTTTGTTCCTTATCTTCCACCGATGCTTACGTGTGGCTAAAAAATATTTATAAAAAAAACAAGATTCCTAATAAAAACAGTATACAAACACATGGAACAGTTATGTGCATTTTTGTATGAGTGTGTTATCATTCAATCCTCTCTCTCTCTCTCTCTCTCTCTAGGGTCATGGTCGAGTTGTGAGGGTTGCAATGATGAAAGAACTCGACTATAGTTGAATAGTTACTGTAGAGTTGACTATATAGTACAGCTGATTCTATATACATTAGACCCCAGCCAGACTCTATAATACATACTGTAGAACTCTAATAATAAGTGTTACCATACAGCCTATATCTACTACCCGTGCACACCTTGCAACTAGATGTTAAAACAAAACTAAACTAAACAAAAACACATTAAATTATGTTACGCGTTTACAGATATTTTCTCTCTTATTGAACCAAAAAAAAAGCAAATGAAAGAAAATAAAGACCACACCTAGCAACTAGTGAGAAAAAAAACACATGCACACGAGTTTGTTGTTTTGGAATAGCATAGCAAGTGATGCCAGCAGGAGGTACAGGGAAATTTATCTGTTTTAGAGAATTTTGAAGTCCACCTAGGGAAATATTATATAAAGACTTCGTTCAAGAATAAAAGGGGAAATTTCTACCCGTCGAAATACCAAAAAAGACCGTCAAATGTTCAAGAGTAAAACAGGGAATTATTGAGGTAAAAAGGGAAATGCTTATGTTAAAATTGAGGTTAAAAGGAAAAATATTCTGGAGTCAGATGTTAATTAATTAAAGTTGAGGTAAATAGGAAAATTTCTGCGTTGAAGTTGAGGTAAAAGAAAAAATATTCTGATATTGAAATTGAGATAAAAAGAAAAATTCTGCTGATGTTGTTGAAGTTGAGATAAAAGGAAAAATAACCTGATGATGAAGTTGAGGTAAAAAGGGACATTCTAATAAATCTAAGAGGTGAAGTTAGGGAAATTTTGTCAACGATACGAGACGACTTGGCAACACTGTTTGTTGTTTTGGATTAGCAAGTGTAGTAGTTTCATCATCTCGAAATTCCTTCCTTTTTTATTTCATTTTCTCCAATAAAGTGAGTATATGAGTACGTATAAGTTATGGATACAAGGACAATATTAAACTGGCATGCGTAAATAAACAAATAGATGATAAATAAATAAACAGATTAATAAATATAGAAGGAAGATGGGGAGGGAAGGAAGGAAGCCAGACAAATTGATAATAAATAATAATAATAATAAATAATAATGCTTGCCGTAGATGAACTAATTAATGATTATATGGGTGGGCACTTTATAATTCCCCTGAGGCATGATTATTATTGAGTGATAGAAATAAGATTAAAAAAAAAAAGGGATGATAGTAAACGCCATTATTATCCCCACAGCTGTCAGGAAAAATGAGGCAATACGAAGGTTAATTTACTTATTATTTACTTATTATTATCATAGTGGTGGTCTTGTATTTAATCCAGGTGGTTGGTGTGCTTGATTTGTCTCCATTTTTTTATATTTTTGTGGGAATTTTTGAGGTATATATGTTGGTGTGTTTACCTGCCTATGGTGTTGGGTTATGTAATAAGGCCTAAAACCTCTATAAATTGGGGTTAATAGGAATAAAACCATGATAAATTGGTATTACTAGGCCTACAAACTAGATAATCTGTTATTATTACGCCTAAATATTCGATAAACTGATATTGATAGGTCCAAAAACTCGATAAACTGGTATTTCTGTGGAATGGATCCCGTTTGGGTATTTCTTTACAAGAGCAACACCTGATGTGTTATGTTAATTTTGTTTCTGTAGGTCTATAATGGCATGGTCAGTCAATAAGTAGGTTCATAACAACATAATTAGGACAGGGTAATTTTTCCGAGTTACACATGTGCTAGATTTTCAGACAAAACATACAGTAGTTTTTCCTATAGTTTACCATGTGATTCGTTCAAGTTTAGCATCCATTTGTAGTGCAAATATCCTCTGTTTTGGCCATACCCCATCATCCAAGCATTCTTGGGGGAGAGCCTGGGAATTTGGGGTTTTGGGTATATAGAGTGACTTAGGCACTATTTAGGAAGTGTGAAACTAAAGAAATGCAAAAAATTGAAGCACCGAGCCAGCTTTTGGCAAAAAACAAACAAATTTGATCTAACCTAACCTAATCTGGACCATGGCAGACTACCGGGATTTCTATACTTGTTTCTAAGGAAATGCTGAGATCAGTGATAGAGTCTTCATTGCAAAACTTTTGTAGCCCCATTTATTTATAAAACACAATAATTTCCAAGGCTCAATGCATACATTGTGGAGGAAAGTGTCTTTATAATCACTTACACTAAACTGTCACCACTCCAGTGTTTGGCCACACACCCAGAGATCATGATCTTGTCTATATTAACATAGTCTGCCACATTTATCACAATTTTTTGACTTGGGAAGAATACCGTGTCTCAGAAGTAAAATACTTGCTGCATAGCCTACGTTGTCCTTGTAACACTCCTTCACAATGTCACTACGAGTAGGTGAACAACCAGCACAAAGTGACTCCATCGCAGAATTGACTATAATGCACTGGGCAGACAAGGTAATGTGTGTCATGGCAGAAAGAAAATAATTGAATGACTGATGTGGAAATGTTGTCAGCAAGTGATTGGCCAGCAGTTGTGTGACGTCAAATTGATGTCACAAATAGATGAAGGAATTCCCACCAGAGGTCATAAGTTCACATTTCCCAAGAAGACCAGCAGATGGCAGTAGCACTAATGTAAAAAAAATGGTAGCAAGTGGATTGAGAAAAATAAGAAACCTGTCCGACGAGAAGTCGCTCGATCATCTTTAAAATGGTGGGGGGAGCAATGTTTTCTGTATGTATAGCAAACATACTGAAATTTGGCCATAAGAACGTATATCACATTGAAAATTAGGTATCTCGCACATGTGTAATTTGGAAATAATTCCTTTGAACAGGGGCAACCTCTGTGGTTTGGTTAGGTTGGTAACTGTAGAATAGAACAAAAGAATGATTGAATTGATAAAAATTGCCAACATACTGGGATACTGAACATGATTTTCCCCCAACTATTTTCTTTGTTACTTTTTGGAGGTTTATATTGGCTCTCTGAATTACCGTACAGTACTTTCTCTAGATGAGTTTCAAAAAGCAGTTATATTTTTGGGGGGCTTTACAGACAACACAATCATACTTTTTTCTGGCTCTGAGGGCCATACTCAAAGAACGTTTGTGGTCCATACGATAGCATGGTACCGATACGATAGATAATTAACAGAGCCATTGTACAGTACTACATCATCGTATACATCACAGATGTGTTTTTAATATGGCCCTAATTGACACAGGTGTACCCTAGCTAGATGACTTCAGTGGTGAGCAGTCAACCCGGTGTGAATACTGTGGTCGGGGGGACAGATGGACTCAATGTGACGCAGGGTGAGGAGGCACTCGAGCTGGTGGTGCAGGAGGATGGGAATAAATCCTCTGACAAAACCCAGCTCTCGGTCAATGGGGAATCTGTTGCCAGGTGGGTTGTACTGGTTGCCTCATAATTGAAATGCACTCTTTTATATAATTAGTCTTATTATACTTGTACTCTGTTATATGAGTACTGTATATCTTGTATAGTAAAGCAGATATCGAATGACCACCTTATTCTCTATCCTGTGATCAGACTAAAGGTTTTTCTGTCTGTCAACTTGTTCTGGAGGCTAGAGGAAATCTTTGAATATAAATGGAGCAAACTCTGGTGGAGGATAGGAGATGAAAGATAACATACTGTACAGCAAACTAAATAAACCTATGTGATGGTGTGATTGACCCTTTACAATTTAACTCCCTTCACAGTGAAAATATGGACACTTCACCTACTACAACCAGTGAGTCTGCCCTACAGTCCCCTGATTCAGCCATAGGAAGCACTCCAAACTCCACCCCTGTCTTCACCCCGGAAAGAGAGCACGGCCCAGAGATTCTTCCCAAGAGTGCAGGAGAGCTCAATAGAGAAAAATCCAAGGCAGAGGGAGATACAGGGGTTATGGATGCAGTAATCATAAAATTTAAGGAGAAGGAAATGGAAGAAAATACAAATACCCCTGAAAGTCCCCAGGTACAGTACAGTAATTCAGTACTGCCTTCATGTTCTATTGCATACTGATGAAATGTCTCCAATAGGTATACTATTAAGAGTCTGGTTTAGTTACATCACCAGTACCGTCATACCATACAGTCCTGGTACCAGACAACCATCAGGACCATCTGCATCTCAGTCCATTCCAGTCTCTACATTTTCCACCTTGACTGACCAAGTTAAACTCCCTTACAACATCATACTCTTTGCACAAGCACCGTGAATTCTACCCCTTGTGTGAAAAGAGAGGCTCTTGATCAGGAGGGTCAATAACTCCCAAAACTTTATCCACCCACCTTTTAACTTAGTTTTAGAACTTACCACTGCACAAATTTCTCTTAGGTTTCAAATTTCCTCAAAGTAGTTGAGAGAGTCTCCATTAAAATTAACAACCCTTTCCAGTCATGTTATTACTTGTAGTTGTACTTACCCACCTATTATATTCCAGAACACCTCAGTAGACTCAAAGCATGTGGCAGGTGACCGGCTGTCTGAGGATGGTTATGAAGAAGATGATGAGGGAGAAGAGGAGGAGACAGAAGAGGACTCCCTGAGCTCAACAGAGATGGTGGTGTCAGCCTCCATGCAGTTCCCCCTTGGACAGAAACGTAAGTTGAGTCTGAGCTTAATCACTTGCCTCACTCCCACTTTTGCTTTCTCATCTGGTTTTCACCACTGTAGCCAGACTACAATAATGCATCTGGAGGTAACTGTGCATTTCACAGCTCAGGCTACCTGTTCCTTTGTTACTAATGACATGTTTACATTACAGCTACCCTTAAAGAAGTTGAGGTAGGAAGGGATGGGAAGCAGGAGGAGGATGCAAGTAGAAAAGGTGAAGATACCACTGCCGCCACTCCAGAGTTACAACAGCAGGAGGGGGTCACAGTCCAGGTCAACAGCTCCAGCCATTTGCTCATGACAGAAGGTGGGTCACCCTATTGTATACAAGCACAGGAGATTTTTTATACAAAATGAATTTGTACTTCTTTCCACCATGTCCTTGTACATCTGTACTGATTTAATTTAAGTGCCCAAAATGCTTTGCCAGGCTTTGAAAATCCATTGCTATGTACACTGTATTTACAAAAGTCAGTTGTATGTATACATAAGCTCCTTTGGATCGTTTATTTATATTACTGTTATCTTACATTAATTTTTCTTCCACAGGGAGTCCATCAGGGTCAGAGAGTGATGTTGAGGACAATGATGATGATGATGATGATGACCCCAGCAGTTCATCACAGCCGGCTCCTGCCCTACCACTGCCACTCCTGGGTTCCCCAAGTCGTGTGCCATCCTCAGTTGTGCTGCCAGAGACGGTGACACGGCTTGACACACCACATGGCAGTGCTGTGTTCCTGGTCGGTACTGCACACTTCTCACGCCAGAGTCAGGACGATGTGGCTGAGGTGAGGGATTCAAGGAGTTAAACAGGGATATAGTAATTTATAACATATAGTATAATTCATAGGTAGGTTACATAAAAAGAAATTGGCACTTTCTTGTTTACATATTTACATCAAGTAACAAAGTGTTAGTTAGTGAAGATTTCTCATAAAGGGTACAGTACAATATTTTTGTGAATTGGAGGCTACCAGTTCCTCCAAGCTGCCTTTGGATAGAACCTCATTTTGTGAGATGTTAGGATGTGGTTGCAAAGGAAAATGCTAAGGAGAAAGATTAATTTCCTTACATATATATATTTGATATTTATTTCATACAATTGTTACATTGAAACTGGGAGTACAGTGCTCGACAAAAGAAAGACCTTTATCTTTGTGTGGGAAATATTTCAAAAGTCAACTGATGAGGCAGTATTTTCCCTGAGAGGAGGTACTTACTGGAGGGTAGCTATTTGTACTGTCACTCAGTTGATTAAGTGTTTGCGCTCTATTGTAGGGTGTGGTCAGTAAAGAGCGAGATACCTTTTTGTGACTCTTTCTTTGTCATATATTGAGTGTTGCTACCTATGAATGGTAAGAATGGCGAGGAACATTCCGTTGAAACATGATACTATTGCAAAGATAGTTGCTTTAAAGGAAGCAGGCCATCAAACTAAAAAAGATAGCCAATTTAACTGGTGTTTGCCATCAGTCTGAGTAAATGGGTTTCTCGTTTTTGTCAGGGTGGCAGTAGTGACATTTCTACCCATATAACTAGGTCTGGAAGGCCTACAAAAGTGTCGGTTCGTGCCAGGACCATATTGAAAAGAAACCTCGCACCTCAGCTCGTGTTGTCAACGAATCCAACCCCTGGAACTTCGGGAGATGTATCTGTGTGTATGGTGAACAAGCACATTCACTGCCTTGGGTACACAAGCCACTGCCCTGTAAAGAAACCCATCTTGACTTTTAAGCAAAAGCAGTGTAGGGTTGCTTTTGCCAAGGAATATCTTGCTTAGCTTGAGAAAAATTGGCTAAACATATTTTGGTCAGACGAGTCAATCTTTTCTGTTACTTGTAACACAAAGTTGTAACATTTACCACCGTAAGGAGAGTGACCCACTTGACCCTCGTTACATTTGTTGGATGGTAAAACACTCAGATTACCTAATGGTTTAAGGTTCTTTTTCTGGGTAGGGTTTTGGAAAACTTGTGTTCTACCAACTAACATCAAAGTATATCAGTTTGTGTACTACTCTTTTTCCACACATAAAAATATCTTGACTATCGCACTCGGTTGATTTTGTTTACAAGCGGCACAGACTTTTGTCGAACACTGTAGATTCTTGATGATGATAGTCAAGACTTTAAGTATGAATTTTTTCACTCTAGACGATCCGGACAGTGAAGCCTGACATCGTGGTGGTTGAGCTGTGTAAGGCTCGTACGGCCATCCTCCAGCTAGATGAGGAGACTATACTACAAGAGTCACGTAGCCTTGACTTCAGTAAGTAGCATGAGGGTCTGTACTTAAAGGAAGGAGGTAGGGAGAGAAGTTAGGTGTGTGGATATGTGTGTGTAATGTGTCCAAAAAATGAAGTTGTAGGAATGCAACACAGTGGTGCTTATTACTATCCCAGTGTAATATCTTTTCAGAGAAAATGCGAATGATAGTGAGGCAGCATGGCAAGATCCAAGGAGTATTATACCTCATGTTGCTCTCTGTGTCTGCTCACATCACTAAGCAGCTGGGCATGGCACCGGGAGGGGAGTTTCGCACTGCATTTTCTGAGGTAAGATGAGCTAAATGTGATATGCTGTAAACTGACACAAAAATTTAATATTACTACTAATTTTTTCTCAAGCATTTGTGTAAAAGAATATCTAAATATAAAAGAATAAAACTGAAATATCCCTCCCCCATCAGGCACGGAGGTCGGCTCCCGGGTGCCTGATTCAGCTGGGTGACCGTCCCATCCAGGTGACCCTCTCCCGCGCCCTGGCCTCACTCTCCCTCTGGCACAAGATTAAACTCACCTGGCACATCCTCACTTCCAAGGAGCCCATCAGGTCAGCTGTGTTTAGGAGATGTTTGTGTAGCAGTCACTCTGACTTTTGTGTTTTTTTGTAACATGCTGTCTTTCATGTGCTGTTTTAACTAATCTGAAAAATATTATCCTCCCCCCTTTCCCCTCCAGCAAAGAGGAGGTGGAGAAATGCAAGCAGCGTGATTTCATAGAGGAAATGCTGGCAGAGATGACAGGACAGTTTCCGGCCATCAGTGAAGTTTTCGTCAAGGAGCGGGACCTGTACCTCTGCCGCTCCCTCCAGGCCGCTGCACAGCCTGTACCAAATCCACTCTCCCCTACTGGTATATTTCACATAGTCTGTTTTTTTTTGTAAGAGAAGATGTTTAATTGTAGTTCAGTATACTGTTATGATTTTTGTTAAACTTGCATGGTATACAGTACATTAAAATTACATATTTTAATTGTTAGTTACAGAAAATTGTCAGGTTATGTCATTTGTGGTGTGCAGTTGAAAATGAATTTTTCCAGACAGCTGCCAATTTTGTACTTTGTGGCCTCATTGTATAACCTTGATTTGTCCCTCTGGTATCTTGACTTCCTCTACAGTATTACCCAGTGACTATTGTCCAGTATGGTACTAAAAGAAAATTGGTAAAAATAACTCTAATACCCAGGCTCAACACTGGTATTCATACAATTCTAGCCATGCTGAGTTATCCCTGTATTCCAGCTTTCAGCTACCTGGGTGTTCCAATATGGCTGGCCATAAAACTTCCGCAACAAATTAAAACTTTTATACAGTGCCAGTACATTTTAGTAGTATGGATTCATAAATTGTTATGTCAGAGTATTGGATGCCACAAAGTGCAGAAGTACCCACTGACAACTTGTGTTCCTAACTTCCTTAATTACCAATCATGTGAACTATACAGGGATGTCCCCGAGGGTGGTGGTTGGTGTGGTGGGCATTGGTCATGTCCCTGGCATTGTTGATCACTGGGGCAAGGTTACTGATGCTGACATCGCTCCCATCATGAGGTCAGTCCAGTACTTTGTAACACCTTAGTTATTGGATTATCATTTGCACATAGTTGAACAGTTGCCCAAAAAGTTTTGTATCATCCTGTATGGAAGAATTATTATTTAGGAGTGTGTTGATTTTAGGATAAAGATAACATTCTCAAGTAAGATAAAGACAGTAATTAGCATATTATACATGCAGACTAAAATGCATTATAAGTTATGAATATAACGGCAAGATGTAAAACCGGAACTTTCACATTGATATAAATTCAGTAATTAGATAAAACCTGCATATCAAGCAGATCTTAATTGTAGCTCCAAGGAGGGTCACAACATTCTATAATAGGTTAACTAAAGCTTGGCTGCTTGATATACTGATTTTAACAGATATAAGTTATTAAGGCCTCTTGGTTCACCCTGCTACAGGATCCCACCCCCGAGTCTGTCCAGCAAGCTAATGAAAGTGGGCGTAAGGGTGACCATGTACAGTATGTTGGCATTTGGGGTGTACAAGTGTCTGCCTGTCGCGGAGAAGTCTGCCCTTCGCTCTTTTGCAAATTCTACGGTCCAGTCTGTCACCTCCCTCTTGCCCAAACCATGGCTGAAGTGAAAACAGGTGAGGAATTTAATCTATTTGAATGCTGTTGGGTAATATTAGAAGCACAACTACTTTCAACTGGGTAGTGGATTTTACAATGATAGTACTGTTATTTTGAGAAAGATAAGGTGTAGTTGGTGCATACATAGGTGGCACTAACCGATTTCCCCACTTACCATATCTTAAAGGGTAAATCAAACTAGTTGATGCTCACATTTTGCCCAGCAGTTAGGAGTTGTAAGTATGCCAAGTCATGCAATTAATTGGAAAAGTTACTTGAATGCTTGTATTGTAGTTTTGTATATTTAAAAACTAAAAAATGTAGGGGACTTTAATTAATTTGTATATCCTATGCATTATTGGTTGGGTTAAGTTGATTTCAGTTCTTTAATAATTATGAGTGAATAATGCAGTATTCCATTTTAACAGTAGCACAGACCTCTACAACAATGGTGAAAGAAGAAGATACAAAGGAGAGAGAGAACATACTAGGGTTGGAGCCATCACACCACACACAAGCAAAGACACAACTCAGCGGTGAGGTTGGAGGGGGCTGTGGTATGTGTACTCACAGATCCATCCAACACAGTCACCCACACTCCAACTGTGATGCTGTGAGGTGTGAAACAAAAACAGTGAGTGAGAAAAGGGAAATGGATATTATGAAAAGAGGGATGTGTGAGAAAGGACACAATGAGGCTGTGAAACAAATGAGTGAGAATGTGATTATGAAATTTGAAGGACCAGATGATAATGTGACTAAGGATGAAGGTGTGAAAACACTGGAGAAAAAAGTGACTATGTTCTCAAGTAGAAATAATGACTTTGTAGACAGCTGTATTCCTGAGTGCACCCATCACTTGGAAAAACATACACAAAATGTAAGCAGCACTGTTTCCAAATGCAGCCACAGGAAAGAAGCTCATATAAGACATTCAGTGTTTGGAGACATGACAAGTGAAAATATAGACCTGCCTCAAATAAGAGATAAATCATCTTTACCCGTTTCTATTGAATATAATAAACTCTTTTTGACTGCTTCTCCACCACATCCCAGAGATAACTTTGTTTCAGATGGAACTTCCAGTGAGCTAGTAGGTAATGTAGATAGGAAGGGGTTAATTCAGCTCACCCCAGATTTACAGGAAGTGAGTGCCAGGGAAGGTGTAACAAATGTAGAAAATAAACCCAAGAGAATGAGACTGTGTGGAAGGAATACAGAAGGGCAGAAAGTTGAAAAGCTAAGCATGAAAGTACAGGGGAGGGTCACGGAGCAGGGTATGAAAAGGCAGGTTGAGGTTAAGGAGCATAAATCAGAGGGGCCTATCCAGGGAGAGGATGAATATGAACATGTGTCCAATGGCCTTGTTTATATTGAGACCTCTTTCCCAGGCATGGGACTGAACCAGGAGGAGATTGATGGGAACATATTGGCTGGGTGCGAGTGTGTGGATGGTGTGTGTGGTATTCATTGCACATGTCTTGGCTTGCATTGCCCCCCGTATGTTCAAGGGAGGCTGGTTGCGGATCACAAACTACGCCCAATATTTGAGTGCAATGATGAGTGCTCCTGTGGTAAAACCTGTCCAAACCGTCTAGCCCAGAAAGGTCCTATAACCAGTCTCAAGATTGAGCCAGTCAGCAGCAAGGGATATGGTGTGACAACCTCAAGATTCATTCCCAGCCATTCATTTGTATGCGAATACGCTGGTGAATTAATCAGTACTGAAGAGGCACATAGAAGGTTTTCCCACCAGAGCCCTGAGGAATCCAACTACATACTGGTCCTGAGGGAACACATCACTACCAGCCAGAAACCAGACTCCATTTTGACTATTATCGATCCCACAGTTATTGGGAATATTGGACGATACATCAACCACTCCTGTGACCCAAATCTGATGGTGGTGCCAGTCAGAATTAACAGTTTCATCCCTCTTGCAGTACTTTTTGCCTGCAGGGATATTGAGCCTGGAGAGGAACTCTCTTATGACTATGGTGGTGATATGGCCAGACCTCACAGAGTGTCAGCTACTGCATCATATGAGAATTTTTCAGATATGAAGGAACAAGAGAGGTTAGATGAGCCCCAGCTTCCAGGTTCATTAGTGAAAACAAGAGCTGGGATTTGTCAGCCATCAGCTACTGTTGTATTTGGAACCAAACAACCATCTTCAACAGAATCCTATGTTTCTGGCCCAGGTGATAAAGTCTTAGAAAGCCAGAAAGAATCTCAGCATGTTGACTTAGCAAGAAGCAAACCCAGAGGTGGAATATGCCAACATTTGATGACAACTGGTACATCTGCATCACAAATGCAATCCTATACACCACTAGTATCTTCACCTTTGCATGTTGTGGAAATTGCAAGTGATTATGGAGAGAATTCTGGCATGTCATCACAAATTGTATCAATGAAGCAAATGAATACATTAGAGGGAGATTCAAATTCTCTGGGTTCAAAACAGAAAATATGTTTGTGTGGTGCCAAGAACTGTAGAGGGTTCCTGCCCTCCTGTGATGTGTTGATGAAGTAGTCGGCTCTTGGGATGGAATTCCTGTACAGTCTAGATTAGGGTTTTAATTTCATATATTTTTGACGCTTGTACAGACAGTATACAATCATCAGTTACTAGAATGTTTTAACTTTTATATTTTAGTTGTGTCTGGTTTTTGGGGAAACATTTTTTGCTCTGCCATACTACAAACACGAAATGTTGATATCATATTTAACATTTATTAGGATATATTAAACAGTGCCCTAGCTCTCTGGTACTGTACCTGTGAATGTAGTGTTAGCCTTTATGGAAAGGAATAGATGTTGTTGGTGAATTTAGGCTTGTTCCTCCAAACTGTCAAGAAACAGACCAGGGTACCTCTGTCAAGGATTTGTGTCATGTCATAGATTGGAGGAGGACTTCAAAGCCTTTATTTTGCCAGCAGCATTTACCTACAGGTCGCTCAATAGTTCTCTACCACACTATAACATGAAGTATAGTTCTCTCTACCATACTATAACATGAAATATAGTTCTCTCTACCATACTATAACATGAAATATAATTTAGACGAATGTTACAGGTATGCAATGTTAGTCTTATTCTTCCATATTGGTTTTGTTTATTATTAAAATGACAGTATATTTTACCTTGATAATGGTGCAACAAATCTGAAGTTGTTAGGTGTCCCTATGTCCTTGTGGTAATTATGTTTACAGTTTAAGTTTTTTTCAGGCTTTTTGAGCACGTTTCGGAAACAACTCACTGTTGGCATGTGCTAATCACCACATGTTACATCCATGCATGTCTCATACAGTCACTGACATTTTGTTCTTACAGTTGTACTATTTGCTTTCTTAATATTGATTATAATTAATTTTCTCTCATATCCTACTACTGAATACTCTATATCAACGATCGGTGCATCTGGTTCCTAGTGAGTTTCTGTTTCTGCGTCCGTGATTGGTTAATTCAAGGGCTCCTATCTTTAGTGACATGTGATTGGCTGTCCAAACTTCTCATATCTCAGATGTTTAGATTAATTATGCCTTAAATAGAGTATCTGTACTGTTAAAGGACAAAATCACTCAACTCTGCTGAGGATAAAGGCCACCTTGTAGTTGATTAGCTCGCTTACTGCAGAGTGGGGCGGCACGAAGAGGGGGCTTGAGACATTTTACTAAAGCCTTCTGTCCATCCTCCGTGGCATGATGTAGGTGGCTGAGCATCTTGATTATTTTCTTTTATATGACACTTTCCTTATACCAAAACAGTACCTAATGCCCAATGTGGCTTGGTACTGTTTTCAAATTTGTTTGTAATTCTAAGATTTTTTGTTTTTATGCTGTATAAAGATTGCCTATGTTTTTTGCCATTAGAGGAGGAGCCTGTACTGTCTTTCACTGTACACGCAAGAGGCAGTGCAGTGTAATAATTCCCGGCCATGTGTCTCTCTAAATGACATTTATAATGGGTGAAAGGATTAAGGCTAAATTTGCCTGAATTATTACTGACAAATGGGTTGCTCCAGATAAATATATATAAGGGACTTTATCTCCAATGGTGTTAAAAAAATGAGACCATTTTAGGTTTCAATTCCCTCTTTTCATATACAGTATACAATTCGCCTATGACATTTCAACAACACTGCTGCACCAACTTTGTAGAGGAACATAAATAAAGGCTCATCCTCAAATGGTGCTCTTTGTTTATGAAGCTTGACATCAAATTATTCAGGTGGGTGTCTGTCCACCTGCACAGCTGTGATCTGTACACATATTTAGCTAAAAGGGTTGGATCTATAGATATTTTTGATAGTATGACTTTGCCATTTAACAGTTTCATGTAGTGGGGACCTAGCTCTTTAAAAATAGTTACAGGAGGAAAGTCTCTGTAAACTGTACAATGGAAGTTAAAGGTAAGGGACTTTTCTCTTCACAATACTGTATGCATTAGCTTACCTCTTAAAAGCTTTAGGAAGGAGACCTCACTCATTAAAAGCATAGGTACAGTACAGTAATGGTTTCTGCAGTTTTATTTTAATTAAGTTAGTGGTCTTATTTTTTGTACTATTATTATTCTTCACTTTGTCTTTCCCTCAGTTCCTCAGTTCTTGATATCTAGCTTCTCTTCCCTTTCTCATTCATATTGTCCTCCTTTTCTCCCTTTTTTGTGATTTTGAGGTGTGTTTAATTAATGATAAAGGAAAAAAGTAAAGGAATTATATATGAAGCGATGTAGGGAACGTTATGTGGAGTTACTGAAAGAATGAAGAAAGATGCAGAAAACTGTTGTTGGTAATGTGATGTAGAGGCTGAAGATTATGTTAATGATTATTGATACACTGTATTGTATAGGAGTCCGTGTGACAGATATTAACAACTTATATGATATTAAAACACAAAGTATTAATTTTTAAAACTATATTAAGGAAATCAAAGCTGGTATGAAAGAATATGATCCTAACAAGGATTTGGAAGCTAGAGTTAGATGCTGTATTGCATACATTAGAAAAGCAAAATCCATTCAAAGTATGAACAACATTGGAAAAATAAGTTAGAGTCAAACTATCCTAACATCAAGGAAATTGCAACTGATGTCCAGTCATATTGTTTATGTATTGGGGAGATTTAGTTTTAATAATACCACATAGGGAAATATGATGCTGGGAATGTGATTGTTGTAGTGTGTGGTTGAAGCCAGAGGTGGTGGTGGTGGTTGTTAACATAGACGCTATTTAGTAGTCTAGTGGACAAGTGTAGATAGCAAAGGATAGTTCATGTATTTTGAAATAAAGTAGAATTTTTATGAAAGTGCTTTATTTGCCCATACACAGTACAGTACAGTACACAATTTGTTTTGGTCGAAACTATCTAAAAGTTCTAGGTGTATAATTATTACTATATAATGTTTAAGAATTATTATGTAAATGTAAACACCCTACTACAGTAATGTTTATTTATCATGTGGCTGATATTTTTTCAGCAGTGTATTTTATAGGTAATTATGTAAATATAAACACGCCAGTATTATCAGCTGCGGGGTAAAGGTAACCAAAACGACCTCTCAAAAATTAAATACTTAGTGGTGCATGGTGTTCAGGTCTGGAACTAAAACCACATTGCTGTATTGTATTATGTAATTATAAAGAAACAGTCACACTCAATGATCAATACATTTTTGCAGGAGACTGTTCATTACAATACCCACTGCAAGGAAGGGTTAATTGTATATACAGTACTGCCTTCAAAACACACACACACACACACACGGACCCACACTGATAATAATAGTGCTTGGGAACTCGTCAGATGTATGTACATTCTTGGAACTGCATTATAGAAAAAAAAAATGTCCTTGGTGTTGAGATTTCTTTGGTTATTTTCATCCTCTCACACACTCACAATAATAGAAATACACATTATAGACCTACAGTACAGAAAAGCAAAAGAAATTAAATTATCTGCTACACCCACCATGAACACAAACCATCCCATTCTTGCCGTCCATATGGAGAAAAAAGGAGAAATAAAATAATGATCGTATAATAATAAAAAAATAAAATAATAATAGGCTACTTGGGTGTGTCCCTTCCCTTCCCTTCCGTCAGTATGAAACAAAATAAAAAGAAGAAGACAAACAAAGAAAATAATGAGCGTATTCCTACCAGGCTTACTTGCAGCAGCGTCTCCAGTTTGGGTCTATTTCCGTGTTGAGTTCCCTCCCCCCCACACCCCACGTCCCTCGCCCCTCGCCCCCCGACGAAGTGTGATTCCCGGAGGAGGTGTGGCGGGGCAGGGCAAGTGGACAGCAGGGACCCTCGGCCACCACCACACCTCATACATAACCCGAACGAGGGAGAGAGAGAGAGAGAGGGGGACCTTTACAGACCACACACTGCAATGCCCGACACTGACTCACGCTCTCACTCTTCCTTTCCCCCCACTCCACTCCCTGTCCGTTCCTGTCTGTCTGTCTGTCTGTCTGGGCTTCTTTTCTTTCTTAGACAGTCATGATCAAGGGGGGCTGCAGTCTCTCTCTTTCTCTCTCTCTCTCTCTCACTGACTCCTTCCCTCCCCTCCCTTCCCCCCAATCGCCCACTCACTCACTCTCTTTCCCTCTTTTATCCATTCATCAGGGAGGGTTGAGGAATATCTCTCTCTCTCTCTCTCTCTCTCTCTCTCTCTCTCTCTCTCTCTCTCTCTCTCTCTCTCTCTCTCTCTCTCTCTCCTGATATATTTCGTCATATATTAATTAAGGTCTTTCAAAATGTATCGCAAGTCACATTGATTATAATCTTTGGACAAGACCACCACGACTATTACCGCATCTCACTGTACACAACAACTAACTTTATAGAACACTAAAATGATGTATGTATGTACAGTTGGACAGCCCAGGTGAAAGATACTTGTCCCATTTGAGTAATTTAACCAGTGTCTATAATCAGGTACTTGCTTTTTATTACCATTCTCAATACTGACTTTTCTGCCCCTGATGATGTCTCCTATTTGGCACTAAGAAACACACACACACACACACGCACACACACACACACACAAACACACACACACACACCATCCTCAATACTGACTTTTCTACCCTTGGTGATGTCTCCTATTTGGCACTAAATTAAGGAACTTGATATTAGCAGAAATTGACCATCTTTCACTTGGGCTGTACCACCCATTCATTCACGTGTCTAACTGTACGAGGAGAATTATTATGTCCACCAAATACAATTCACTACTTTCAATAATAATAATAATAATAATAAGTCTAGAAAAAACTTGTCCCTTTTCCCCACCAGCCAGGCGTCGACACCTTACCTTACCTTCCCTCCTTTTATTTTTATTTTATTTATTTTTTTCTTTCCCACCACAAGTCTGATGTGTGGAAGTTATAGAATAGTTCTCCAAGATTAATTAAAAGTTACTCCCTGGAAACTACTGAAACTTGCACGAATAGATTTACTTTTGCATTTTTTGTACAGTAGTCGTATACATTGCTATCATCATCATCACCATCATCACTATCATTATTATCATCATCATCATCATAGCACTATTCATACTTACTATATTTCTTTTCTTTTTTTTCTAATTCTATAGAAGCAATAATTTTGAGTACACATAAAATATACAGCTTCAACTCTGATTAAATTTATTGTATATTAATATTTGTACTGGAGAAAAGTTTCCTATGTGTGTGTGTGTGTGTGTGTGTGTGTTAGTTCTTAATCAAGGTAATCCCTTCGTAGACCGTTTGGGGGTAGGGGTGGGGTTGGGGTTGGGGGTTAAGGTGTGTGGGGTGGGGGTTAGTCGGTTAGGGGGGGTCCCTCTGTAGACTACATGTGATGTGAGCGGGAAAGGGTAGGGGGTGTATGGGTGTGGGTAAAGAAGAGGAGGGAGGAGGGAGGAGGGGTGTGTATGAGTGTGGGGGTAAAGAAGAAGAGGGAGGGAAGGAGGGAGGGGCTGTAGGGGTGGGATGGAGGGGTGTGGGGATTACCTCAGCCTGGGCCAACTTGGAGGTTTGATTAGACACACACACAGACACACACAGGGAGGGAGGGAGGTAATCCAAAATGGCCACCCAGTATTA
>JAWZYT010003752.1:0-2500 GCA_034508575.1 Petrolisthes manimaculis | reverse complement strand
GGAGGATGTGTGATTGGAGGAGGGGGGAAGGAGAGGAAGGGATGATTGGAGGAGAGAGGGGAGGAAGGAAATGTGATTGGAGGAGAGAGAGGGAGGGTGTGTAATTGGAGGAGAGAGATGGGGGGTGATTGAGGAAGGAAGGGGGAGGAAGGGGGAGAGGGGGGGGAGTGATTGGAGGAAATTTCTAACAATACACGAGAGAGTGAAATAAGAAATGAAATATAATGGAAAAGATACAGTTTCTAAGTTTACGATTAGAGATGCATAGATGGAAGGGTGGATAGATGATAGATAAACTAAAAAAAAATGGATAGAGATCTAGTTAAATAGAGAGAGATTTGGGGCAGAAAGACAGACTTATGTAGACAGACAAACAGACAGACTTATGTAGACAGACAGACAGACAGACTTATGTAGACAGACAGACAGACAGAGAAAATAAACAGATATAGAGAGTGTTTTCAGAAATGACCCTAAACACAAACCGAGAGAGAGGTAGAAAGATTACAGGTGCACAGACCAGCCAGGTACCCATAGCTAATGAGGGAGGAGGTAGGCAGGTAGGTAGGTTCAAAGGGGGAGGGTAAGGAGGGAAGGAGAGATGTGGGAGGGAAAGGGCAGGTGAGCAGGGAGGGGAAGGAGGGAGAGAAGAGGGAGCAGACAGGTAGGTAAGCAGGGAGAAAGGGAAGGTAGGGTAGGGGTGGGATCTGGGGAGGGAAGTGGGTAACCTGACAGGGGAAGGGAAGGTTGGGGATGGATAACCTAGAAGGAGGGAGGAGTAGAGAGAGAGGGTCAGAGACTATTGCACTACCACTACCTCCACCAGCAGCAGCAGAAGCCGCATCATAGCAGCAGGTGGTGGTGGTGGTGGTCGCTGGGCCCTGCAACTTGCAAGGCCCCGCCCCTGTCACCTTCCCACGGCTGGCTGGCTGGCTGGCTGGCTGATTCCTTCTTGGCTTATTTCGGGGATGTTAGGCTCCACATACTCTCCCTGTCTCTTTCTCTCCCGCTTGCTTTCTCTTCCTCCTTCTCTCCCTCCCCCTCTCCCTCCCTCCTTTCCTCTCTCTCTTCTCCCTCTCCCCCTCTCTCGTCATTTATCCGTCAATCTCTCTCTTCCTCTCTCGTCATTTATCTGTCATTCTCTGTTTATCATTCTGTCATTCTTTTTCTAATTATATATATATATATATATATATATATATATATATATATATATATATATATATATATATATATATATATATATATATTAATTATATATATATATATATATATATATATATATATATATATATATATATATATATATATATTAATTATATATATATATATATATATATATATATATATATATATATATATATATATATATATTAATTATATATATATATATATATATATTAATTATATATATATATATATATATATATATATATATATATATATATATATATATATATATATATATATATATATATATATATATATATATATATATATCAATCATATTATCTCTAAGTATTTTTCTTTCCTTCAAAATCCCCTCAGAATAAATCATTTTACCTCTCTAGTTCACTCCGCCTCAAAGGAATTTGCTCAGGTACTGCTAAGGTGCCGTGAATAATATAGAGTGAAACAGCTGCCGTCTTGGTACATGAGTCTCAGCCGCTCCTGTATGTAGTAGAGGGGAGAGTTGGAGGAGTGGAGGAGGCTTTTCAACTTTCACAAACACTCCTGGACACGCTGCAGTGGAAATAGAGTTCTTTCGTCTCATCAACTCTCCCATTCTTTAGGACTTTAGGTTATTCATTTTACTCTCTCTCTCTTTCTCTCTTTCTCTCTCTCTCTCTCTCTCTCACACACACACACACATACACAAAAAAAGGAAGTACAGGCAACAGGAGGCCCATAGTTGCCTTTTACGAGGTTACATCTTTAACTAGGCAATCTAGACTACGTGTTGAAGGAAAGGATAGATAAACGACAAGGCTCCTCCCCACCCACCACTCCCACCGGTGAGATAGGTTGGAAAAACATATAGAAAATAACACCTTATTTGTTATAAACAACGCAATAGAAAATTTAAAGAAAATTAGGAAAGTAGTTGAATTCTAATTCTAACATCTACTTACTACTATATAAAAAAATGAGCACAGAACATATTAAAATCCTTTTTCTTGAAAATACGGGTTGAGCGATGTTTAAAAGTTTCTACTGTATTTGCTGCTACTACAGATGCCGGGAGTTTATTCCGATAGTTTATGACCCTGATATTGAAAACGTTATTTCGCAGTTCAGTGTTAAAACTTTTTTCTTCGTTTATAACCATTATATCTTGTTCCAGACTTTGGTTAGAGCTGAAATACATTTTCATGATTAATTTCATCAAAGTTTTTAAGGATTTTGAATGCTTCGATGAGGTCGCCACATGTTCTACGATTTTCAAGGGAAAACATGTTGCATTTCTGTAAGCTTTCCTCACACTTGTCAAATCACCATG